>JAQIUQ010006905.1:0-54892 GCA_030378365.1 Hybognathus amarus | reverse complement strand
TCCTGTTTAAGGTTCAACAGAAGGAGTCAATGAGTATTTATGGAAAGTTCAAGTTCAGCAAAGACTCTTTGGCCAGAAATATGTTAAGTGGGTCAAATATGGACCACTGTCTGGCCGATGAAACAGCAGAAGGAGTCAATGAGTATTTTTGGAAAGTTCAAGATCAATGACTCTTTTGGCCAAGAAATATGTTAATTAGGTCAATTTTTTACCACACTCTGGCTGAAAAAAACATCAAAGAAGTTAATTAGTATTTTTGGAAAGTTCAAGTTCAAAGACTCTTTTGGCCAGAAATATGTTAAGTAGGTCAAATTTTGACCACTCTCTGTCTCGAAAAAACATCAAAGGAGTCAATGAGGATTTATGGAAAGTTCAGGTTCAAAGACTCTCTTGGACCGAAGGCTTATGAAAGTTAAGCCCTTTAAAAGACTTTGAAAGATGACGTATGTTAAGTAGGTCAAATGTGGACCCCTGCTTAAGATACAGTAAAGGAGTCAAAGAGTATTTATAGAAAAGTTCAAGTTCAAAGACTCTTGGACAGAAATATTTAAAGTAGGTCAAACATTGACCACTTTCTGGCTGAAAAAAAAACATCAAAGGAGTTAATGATTATTTATGGAAAGTTCAAGGTCAAAGATTACTTTGGACAGAAATTTGTTAAGTAGGTCAAATATGGGCCAACGTCTGGCTGTAAAAACATCAAAGGAGTTAATGAGTTATTTATGAAAAGTTCAAATTCAAAGACTCTTTTGCCAGAAACATGTAAAAGTAGGTCAATCATGGACCACTGTCTGGCTGATGAAACATCAGAAGAAGTTCAGAAAACATCTAGACATGTGTTCATAAGGTCAAATATGGTCTAATCTATGGTTGAAGTACCATCAATAGATGTCTATGAGTTTGCATAGTAAGTTAGCCTTTTAAAAGAAATTGGCAAGAAATATGTCAGAGTAGGTCAACTATTGACCAATCTCTGGCTGAAGAAAACATCCAAGGAGTCAATGAGGATTTATGGAAAGTTCAGGTTCAAAGACTCTTTGGACCAAAGGCTTATGAAAGTTAGCCCTTTAAAAGACTTTGACCAGAATGACATATGTTAAGTAGGTCAAATATGGACTACTGCTGGCCAATGAAACAACAGAAGGACTCAATAGAGTAGTTATGGAAAGTTCAAGTTCAAAGACTCTTTGGCCAGAAATATGTTAAGTAGGTCAAATATGGACCACTGTCTGGTCTGATGAAACATCAGAAGGACTCAATAAGTATTTATGGAAAGTTCAAGTTCAAAAACTCTTTGGAGATAAATATGTTAAGTAGGTCAAATATGGACCACTGTGTGGCTGATGAAACATCCGAATAAGTCTACTGAGTATTTTGGAAAGTTCAAGATCAAATGACTCTTTGGCCAGAAACATGTTAGTGAGTAGGTCAAATATTGACCACTGTCGGGTTTAAGAAACATCAGAGGGACACAATGAGTATTTATGGAAAGTTCAAGTTCAAAGACTCTTTGAAGAGTCTGGCTGATGAAACATCAAAGTAGTCAATGAGTATTTATGGAAAGTTCAAGTTCAAAGACTCTTTGGACCAAAGAAAAATGAAAGTTAGCCCTTTAAAAGACTTTGGAAAGAATGACGTATGTTAAGTAGGTCAAATATGGACCCCTGCTTAAGATACAACAGAAGGAGTCAAAGAGTATTTATGAAAAGGTCAAGTTTAAAACTCTTTGGCCAGAAATATGTTAAGTAGGTCAAATATGGACCACTGTCTGGCCACTGAAACAGCAGAAGGACTCAATAAGAAGTTATGGAAAGTTCAAGTTCAAAGACTCTTTGGCCAGAAACATGTTAATTAGGCCAAATTTTGACCACTGTTGGGCTCAAGAAACATCAGAGGGACACAATGAGTATTTATGGAAAGTTCAAGTTCAAAGACACTTTGGAGAGAAATATGTTAAGTAGTTCAAATATGGACCACTGTCTGGCTGATGAAACATCAGAATGAGTCAATGAGTATTTTTGGAAAGTTCAAGTTCAAAGACTCTTTAGCCAGAAATTTGTTAAGTAGGTCAAATATAGACTCCTGCTTAAGATACAACAGAAGGAATCAAAGGGTATTTATGGAAAGTTCAAGTTCAAAGACTCTTTGGCCAGAAATATGTTAAGTAGGTCAAATTTTGACCACTCACTGGCTGAAAAAGAAAACATCAAAGGAGTCAATGAGGATTTATGAAAGTTCAGGTTCAAAGACTCTTCGGACCGAAGGCTTTTGAAAACTAGCCCTTTAAAAGACTTTGGCCAGAATTACATATGTTAAGTAGGTCAAATTTAAGCGTATTTATAGAAAAGTTCAAGTTCAAAGACTCTTTGGACAGAAATATTTTAAGTAGGTCAAACATTGACCACTGTCTGGCTGATGAAACATCAGAAGAAGTTCAGAAAACATCTAGACATGTGTTCATAAGGTCAAAAATGGTCTAATCTATGGTTGAAGTACTAACAATAGATGTCTATGAGTTTGCATAGTAAGTTAGCCTTTTAAAATAATTTGGCAAACACAACAAAAGGAGTCAAAGAATATTTATGGAAAGTTCAAGTTCAAAAACTCTTTGGCCAGAAATATGTTAAGTAGGTCAAATATGGACCACTGCCTGGCTGATGAAACAGCAGAAGGACTCAATAAGTATTTATAGAAAGTTCAAGTTCAAAGACTCTTTGGAGTGAAATATGTTAAGTAGTTCAAATATGGACCACTGTCTGGCTGATGAAACATCCGTATAAGTCAATGAGTATTTTTGGAAAGTTCAAGTTCAAAGACTCTGGCCAGAAATAGGTAAAGTAGGTCAAATGTTGACCACTCTCTGGTTGAAAAAATCATCAAAGGAGTCAATGAGGATTTATGGAAAGTTCAGGTTCAAAGACTCTATGGACTGAAGGCTTATGAAAGTTAGCCCTTTAATAGACTTTGGCCAGAATGACATATGTTAAGTAGGTCAAATGGGCTTCTGCTTAAGATACAACAGAAGGAGTCAAAGAGTATTTATGGAATGTTCAAGTTCAAAGACACTTTGGAGAGAAATATGTTAAGTAGTTCAAATATGGACCACTGTCTGGCTGATGAAACATCAGAATGAGTCAATGAGTATTTTTGGAAAGTTCAAGTTCAAAGACTCTTTAGCCAGAAATTTGTTAAGTAGGTCAAATATAGACTCCTGCTTAAGATACAACAGAAGGAATCAAAGGGTATTTATGGAAAGTTCAAGTTCAAAGACTCTTTGGCCAGAAATATGTTAAGTAGGTCAAATTTTGACCACTCACTGGCTGAAAAAAGAAAACATCAAAGGAGTCAATGAGGATTTATGAAAGTTCAGGTTCAAAGACTCTTCGGACCGAAGGCTTTTGAAAACTAGCCCTTTAAAAGACTTTGGCCAGAATTACATATGTTAAGTAGGTCAAATTTAAGCGTATTTATAGAAAAGTTCAAGTTCAAAGACTCTTTGGACAGAAATATTTTAAGTAGGTCAAACATTGACCACTGTCTGGCTGATGAAACATCAGAAGAAGTTCAGAAAACATCTAGACATGTGTTCATAAGGTCAAAAATGGTCTAATCTATGGTTGAAGTACTAACAATAGATGTCTATGAGTTTGCATAGTAAGTTAGCCTTTTAAAATAATTTGGCAAACACAACAAAAGGAGTCAAAGAATATTTATGGAAAGTTCAAGTTCAAAAACTCTTTGGCCAGAAATATGTTAAGTAGGTCAAATATGGACCACTGCCTGGCTGATGAAACAGCAGAAGGACTCAATAAGTATTTATAGAAAGTTCAAGTTCAAAGACTCTTTGGAGTGAAATATGTTAAGTAGTTCAAATATGGACCACTGTCTGGCTGATGAAACATCCGTATAAGTCAATGAGTATTTTTGGAAAGTTCAAGTTCAAAGACTCTGGCCAGAAATAGGTAAAGTAGGTCAAATGTTGACCACTCTCTGGTTGAAAAAATCATCAAAGGAGTCAATGAGGATTTATGGAAAGTTCAGGTTCAAAGACTCTATGGACTGAAGGCTTATGAAAGTTAGCCCTTTAATAGACTTTGGCCAGAATGACATATGTTAAGTAGGTCAAATGGGCTTCTGCTTAAGATACAACAGAAGGAGTCAAAGAGTATTTATGGAATGTTCAAGTTCAAAGACTCTTTGGCCAGAAATATTTTAAGAATGTCAAATATTGACCACTGTCTGGCTGATGAAACAGCAGACGGACTCAATAAGTAGTTATGGAAGTTCAAGTTCAAAGACTCTTTGGACAGAAATATGTTAATTAGGTCAAATATTGAACACTGTCAGGCTCAGGAAACATCTGTGGGACACAATGAGTATTTAAGGAAAGTTCAAGTTCAAAGACTCTTTGGAAGAAATATTTTAAGTAAGTCAAATATGGACCATTGTCTGGCTGATGAAACAGCAGAAGGACTCAATAAGTAGTTATGGAAAGATCAAGTTCAAAGACTCCTTGGAGAGAAATATGTTAAGTAGGTCAAATATGTGCTATTGCTTTGCGTTGTATAGTACAACTAAGTTATTTAGAGAAATCAACGCATTAGCCTTTTGCAAATAAAATAAATCACAGTCGTGGCTGCATTAGCACGTTATCTTTTTTTTATTACACAGAAGCTTAGTTCTTCCTTGCCATGCAACTATCTGCTCCATGCACATCAGAATGAGTAATTGCATTGTAAAGCAACAGCTGATTCAACGATTTCTCTTTAGCACACGATTGCATCATCTAAATGCAATGATTTCCCTTCAGTTATTTCTGAACAAGTTAGTGGTAGAATTATAGTGCATTATAATTACAGTGATTTTATTAATTACAATAATTTCCCTTCAACATTAAAAGGAGCCGTTTAGTGTGAAATTGCAATGCGAAAGCACAATTCATAATGCAATGGAAAAGCACGTTATCTCTTTTCATTGCATATACTTTATTTCTTTCTTGCAATGTAACTATCTTTTCTATGCACATCGGATTGAGTTAGATGTTGCATGCATTGCAAAGCAACAGCTAATTCAACGATTTATCTTTAATGCAACATCTAAATGCAATGATTTCCCTTCAGTTATCTCTGAATGTTATTGGTAGTGTGGTAGTGTTAGTTGTAGTTGTATACGAATGCACAAATATTATTTGAACAATGCTAGTAATTTTAGGCATTGTAAATAGACCGCTCATTTGATGTTTTCTCGTCAGTGCACAAATGAATTAGTTGTAGATTGGAAATGCATGAGAAAGTACATATGTTATGTCTTTTCATTGCAAAAGAAAAATGTTAGTTTTAGCGTGCATTTTAGTTGAATGCAATTGCAATAATTTCTCTTCAATATGAAAATGACTATTTTAGTGTGCAATTACAATAAGAAAGCACAATATGTAATGCAATGGGAAAAGCACATTATCTTTGCATTTAGAAATCATTGCATTTAGATGTTGTATTAAAGAGAAATCTTTGCCTTTAGCTGTTGCTTTACAATGCATGCAACAACTAACTCATTCCAATATGTATACAGCAGATAGTGATGCGAAAGCACAATATATAATGCAATGGAAACGCACGTTTTCTGTTTTCATTGCAACGAAGGTAGTTCTTTCTTGCAACAGATAACGAAATTGTAATTGCACATTAAACTTGTCCTTTTTAAATTGAAAGGAAATTATTGCAAAAGCCATTCTACTATAATGCACACTAGAACTAGATACTACCACTAACTTGTTCAGAAATAACTGAAGGGAAATCATTGCATTTAGATGTTGCATTCGTGTGATAAAGAGAAATCGTTGCATTCGCTGTTGCTTTACCATTGTAAAGCAAAAGCTAATGCAATAATTCTTTCCATTTTGCATAGAGCAGATAGATGCATTGCAAGAAATAACTAACTTCTCTGCAATGAAAACAGATAACGTGCTTTGCCCATTGCATTATATAGTGTGCTTTCGCATTGCAAATGCACACTAAACTTGTCCTTTTTAAATTGAAAGGAAATTATTGCAAAAGCCATTCTAGTATAATGCACACTGAGAACTACATACTACCACTAACTTGTTCAGAAATAACTGAAGGGAAATCATTGCATTTAGATGTTGCATTCGTGTGATAAAGAGAAATCGTTGCATTAGCTGTTGTTTTACCATTGTAAAGCAAAAGCTAATGCAATAACTCTTTCCATTGTGCATAGAGCAGATAGTTGCATTGCAAGAAAGAACTAACTTCTGTGCAATGAAAACAGTTAACGTGCTTTTCCCATTGCATTATATATTGTGCTTTTGCTTTGCAATTGCACCCTAAATTAGTCCTTTTTATATTGAAGGGAAATTATTGCAAAAGCCATTCTACTCTTTTGCACGCTAGAAATAAATACTACCACTAACATGTTCAGAAATAACTCAAGCAAAATCATTGCATTTAGAAGTTGCATTCGTGTGGTAAAGAGAAATCGTTGCATTAGCTGTTGCTTTACAATGCAATAACTCATTCCGCTGTGCATAGAGCAGATAGTTGCATTGCAAGAAAAAAATAACTTCTGTGCAATGAAACAGATAACATGCTTTGCCCATTGCATTATATAGTGTGCTTTCGCATTGCAATTGCACACTAAACTAGTCCTTTTTATATTGAAGGGAAATAATTGCAATAGCCATTTCTACTCTTTTGCACGCTAGAAATAAATACTACCACTAACATGTTCAGAAAAACCTCAAGCAAAATCATTGCATTTAGAAGTTGCATTCGTGTGGTAAAGAGAAATCGTTGCATAGAGCAGATAGATGCATTGCAAGAAAGAACTAACTTCTGTGCAATGAAAACAGTTAACGTGCTTTGCCCATTGCATTATATATTGTGCTTTCGCTTTGCAATTGCACACTAAACTACGGGAAATTATTGCAAAAGCCATTCTACTCTTATTGCACGCTAGAAATAAACACTACCACTAACATGTTCAGAAATAACTGAAGCAAAATCATTGCATTTAGAAGTTGCATTCGTGTGGTAAAGACAAATCATTGCATTAGCTGTTGCTTTATAATGCAATAACTCATTCCAATATGCATAGAGCAAATAGATGCATTGCAAGAAAGAAATAACTTCTGTGCAATGAAAACAGATAACGTGCTTTGCCCATTGCATTATATATTGTGCTTTCGCATTGCAATTGCACACTAAACTTGTCCTTTTTAAATTGAAAGGAAATTATTGCAATAGCCATTCTATTCTATTGCACGCTAGAAATAAATACTACCACTAACATGTTCAGAAATAACTGAAGCGAAATCATTGCATTTAGAAGTTGCATTCGTGTAGACAAATCGTTGCATTAGCTGTTGCCTTACAATGCAATAACTCATTCCGCTGTGCATAGAGCAGATAGTTGCGTTGCATGAAAGAACTAACTTCTGTTCAATGAAAACAGATAACGTGCTTTGTCCATTGCATTATATAGTGTGCTTTCGCATTGCAATGGCACACATATTTGTCCTTTTTAAATTGAAAGGAAATTATTGCAAAAGCCATTCTACTATAATGCACACTAGAACTAGATACTACCACTAACTTGTTCAGAAATAACTGAAGGGAAATCATTGCATTTAGATGTTGCATTCGTGTGATAAAGAGAAATCGTTGCATTCGCTGTTGCTTTACCATTGTAAAGCAAAAGCTAATGCAATAACTCTTTTCATTTTGCATAGAGCAGATAGTTGCATTGCAAGAAAAAACTAACTTCTGTGCAATGAAAACAGATAACATGCTTTGCCCATTGCATTATATAGTGTGCTTTCGCATTGCAATTGCACACTAAACTAGTCCTTTTTATATTGAAGGGAAATAATTGCAATAGCCATTTCTACTCTTTTGCACGCTAGAAATAAATACTACCACTAACATGTTCAGAAATAACTCAAGCGAAATCATTGCATTTAGAAGTTGCATTCGTGTGGTAAAGAGAAATCGTTTGCATTAGCTGTTGCTTTACAATGCAATAACTCATTCCGCTGTGCATAGAGCAGATAGTTGCATTGCAAGAAAGAACTAACTTCTGTGCAATGAAAACAGATAACGTGCTTTGCCCATTGCATTATATAGTGTGCTTTCGCATTGCAATTGCACACTAAACTTGTCCTTTTTAAATTGAAAGGAAATTATTGCAAAAGCCATTCTAGTATAATCCACACTAGAACTAGATACTACCACTAACTTGTTCAGAAATAACTGAAGCGAAATCATTGCATTTAGATGTTGCATTCGTGTGATAAAGAGAAATCGTTGCATTCGCTGTTGCTTTACCATTGTAAAGCAAAAGCTAATGCAATAACTCTTTTCATTTTGCATAGAGCAGATAGTTGCATTGCAAGAAAAAACTAACTTCTGTGCAATGAAAACAGATAACATGCTTTGCCCATTGCATTATATAGTGTGCTTTCGCATTGCAATTGCACACTAAACTAGTCCTTTTTATATTGAAGGGAAATAATTGCAATAGCCATTTCTACTCTTTTGCACGCTAGAAATAAATACTACCACTAACATGTTCAGAAATAACTCAAGCAAAATCATTGCATTTAGAAGTTGCATTCGTGTGGTAAAGAGAAATCGTTGCATTAGCTGTTGCTTTACAATGCAATAACTCATTCCGCTGTGCATAGAGCACATAGTTGCATTGCAAGAAAGAACTAACTTCTGTGCAATGAAAACAGATAACGTGCTTTGCCCATTGCATTATATATTGTGCTTTCGCTTTGCAATTGCACACTAAACTAGTCTTTTTATATTGAAGGGAAATTATTGCAATAGCCATTCTACTCTTATTGCACGCTAGAAATAAACACTACCACTAACATGTTCAGAAATAACTGAAGCAAAATCATTGCATTTAGAAGTTGCATTCGTGTGGTAAAGAGAAATCGTTGCATTAGCTGTTGCTTTACAATGCAATAACTCATTCCGATATGCATAGAGCAGATAGTTGCATTGCAAGAAAGAAATAACTTCTGTGCAATGAAAACAGATAACGTGCTTTGCCCATTGCATTATATAGTGTGCTTTCGCGTTGCAATTGCACACTAAACTAGTCCTTTTTATTTTGAAGGGAAATTATTGCAGCAGCCATTCTGCTCTATTGCACGCTAGAAATAAATACTTCCACTAACATGTTCAGAAAGAACTGAAGAGAAATCATTGCATTTAGAATTTGCTTTCGTGTGGTAAAGAGAAATCGTTGCATTAGCTGTTGCTTTACAATGCAATATAACTCATTCCTATGTGCATAGAGTAGATAGTTGCATAGCAAGAAAGAACTAACTTATGTGCATTGAACACAGATAACGTGCTTTGCCCATTGCATTATATATTGTGCTTTCGCATAGCAATTGCACACTAAACTTGTCCTTTTTAAATTGAAAGGAAATTATTACAATAGCCATTCTACTCTATTGCACGCTAGAAATAAATACTACCACTAACATGTTCAGAAATAACTGAAGCGAAATCATTGCATTTAGAAGTTGCATTCGTGTAGACAAATCGTTGCATTAGCTGTTGCTTTACAATGCAATAACTCATTCCGCTGTGCATAGAGCAGATAGTTGCGTTGCATGAAAGAACTAACTTCTGTTCAATGAAAACAGATAACGTGCTTTGCCCATTGCATTATATAGTGTGCTTTTGCATTGCAATGGCACACTAAACTTGTCCTTTTTAAATTGAAAGGAAATTATTGCAAAAGCCATTCTAGTATAATCCACACTAGAACTAGATACTACCACTAACTTGTTCAGAAACAACTGAAGGGAAATCATTGCATTTAGATGTTGCATTCGTGTGATAAAGAGAAATCGTTGCATTCGCTGTTGCTTTTACCATTGTAAAGCAAAAGCTAATGCAATAACTCTTTTCATTTTGCATAGAGCAGATAGTTGCATTGCAAGAAAAAACTAACTTCTGTGCAATGAAAACAGATAACATGCTTTGCCCATTGCATTATGTAGTGTGCTTTCGCATTGCAATTGCACACTAAACTAGTCCTTTTTATATTGAAGGGAAATAATTGCAATAGCCATTTCTACTCTTTTGCACGCTAGAAATAAATACTACCACTAACATGTTCAGAAATAACTGAAGCGAAATCATTGCATTTAGAAGTTGCATTCGTGTGGTAAAGAGAAATCGTTGCATTAGCTGTTGCTTTACAATGCAATAACTCATTCCGCTGTGCATAGAGCAGATAGTTGCATTGCAAGAAAGAATTAACTTCTGTGCAATGAAAACAGATAACATGCTTTGCCCATTGCATTATATAGTGTGCTTTCGCATTGCAATTGCACACTAAACTAGTCCTTTTTATATTGAAGGGAAATTATTGCAATAGCCATTTCTACTCTTATGCACGCTAGAAATAAATACTACCACTAACAATGTTCAGAAATAACTGAAGCAAAATCATTGCATTTAGAAGTTGCATTCGTGTGGTAAAGAGAAATCGTTGCATTAGCTGTTGCTTTACAATGCAATAACTCATTCCGACTGTGCATAGAGCAGATAGTTGCATTGCAAGAAAGAACTAACTTCTGTGCAATGAAAACAGATAACGTGCTTTGCCCATTGCATTATATATTGTGCTTTCGCATTGCAATTGCACACTAAACTAGTCCTTTTTATATTGAAGGGAAATTATTGCAATAGCCATTCTACTCTATAATGCACGCTAGAAATAAATACTACCACTAACAATGTTCAGAAATAACTGAAGCGAAATCATTGCATTTAGAAGTTGCATTCGTGTAATAAAGAGAAATCGTTGCATTAGCTGTTGCTTTACAATGCAATAACTCATTCCGCTGTGCATAGAGCAGATAGTTGCATTGCAAGAAAGAACTAACTTCTGTGCAATGAAAACAGATAACGTGCTTTGCCCATTGCATTATATAGTGTGCTTTCGCATTGCAATGGCACACTAAACTTGTCCTTTTTAAATTGAAAGGAAATTATTGCAAAAGCCATTCTAGTATAATCCACACTAGAACTAGATACTACCACTAACTTGTTCAGAAATAACTGAAGGGAAATCATTGCATTTAGATGTTGCATTCGTGTGATAAAGAGAAATCGTTGCATTCGCTGTTGCTTTACCATTGTAAAGCAAAAGCTAATGCAATAACTCTTTTCATTTTGCATAGAGCAGATAGTTGCATTGCAAGAAAAAACTAACTTCTGTGCAATGAAAACAGATAACATGCTTTGCCCATTGCATTATATAGTGTGCTTTCGCATTGCAATTGCACACTAAACTAGTCCTTTTTATATTGAAGGGAAATAATTGCAATAGCCATTTCTACTCTTTTGCACGCTAGAAATAAATACTACCACTAACATGTTCAGAAATAACTCAAGCAAAATCATTGCATTTAGAAGTTGCATTCGTGTGGTAAAGAGAAATCGTTGCATTAGCTGTTGCTTTACAATGCAATAACTCATTCCGCTGTGCATAGAGCAGATAGTTGCATTGCAAGAAAGAACTAACTTCTGTGCAATGAAAACAGATAACGTGCTTTGCCCATTGCATTATATATTGTGCTTTCGCTTTGCAATTGCACACTAAACTAGTCCTTTTTATATTGAAGGGAAATTATTGCAAAAGCCATTCTACTCTTATTGCACGCTAGAAATAAACACTACCACTAACATGTTCAGAAATAACTGAAGCAAAATCATTGCATTTAGAAGTTGCATTCGTGTGGTAAAGAGAAATCGTTGCATTAGCTGTTGCTTTACAATGCAATAACTCATTCCAATATGCATAGAGCAGATAGTTGCATTGCAAGAAAGAACTAACTTCTGTGCAATGAAAACAGATAACGTGCTTTGCCCATTGCATTATATAGTGTGCTTTCGCATTGCAATTGCACACTAAACTTGTCCTTTTTAAATTGAAAGGAAATTATTGCAATAGCCATTCTACTTCTATTGCACGCTAGAAATAAATACTACCACTAACATGTTCAGAAATAACTGAAGCGAAATCATTGCATTTAGAAGTTGCATTCGTGTAGACAAATCGTTGCATTAGCTGTTGCCTTACAATGCAATAACTCATTCCGCTGTGCATAGAGCAGATAGTTGCGTTGCATGAAAGAACTAACTTCTGTTCAATGAAAACAGATAACGTGCTTTGCCCATTGCATTATATAGTGTGCTTTCGCATTGCAATGGCACACATATTTGTCCTTTTTAAATTGAAAGGAAATTATTGCAAAAGCCATTCTACTATAATGCACACTAGAACTAGATACTACCACTAACTTGTTCAGAAATAACTGAAGGGAAATCATTGCATTTAGATGTTGCATTCGTGTGATAAAGAGAAATCGTTGCATTCGCTGTTGCTTTACCATTGTAAAGCAAAAGCTAATGCAATAACTCTTTTCATTTTGCATAGAGCAGATAGTTGCATTGCAAGAAAAAACTAACTTCTGTGCAATGAAAACAGATAACATGCTTTGCCCATTGCATTATATAGTGTGCTTTCGCATTGCAATTGCACACTAAACTAGTCCTTTTTATATTGAAGGGAAATAATTGCAATAGCCATTTCTACTCTTTTGCACGCTAGAAATAAATACTACCACTAACATGTTCAGAAATAACTCAAGCGAAATCATTGCATTTAGAAGTTGCATTCGTGTGGTAAAGAGAAATCGTTTGCATTAGCTGTTGCTTTACAATGCAATAACTCATTCCGCTGTGCATAGAGCAGATAGTTGCATTGCAAGAAAGAACTAACTTCTGTGCAATGAAAACAGACAACTTGCTTTGCCCATTGCATTATATAGTGTGCTTTCGCATTGCAAATGGCACACTAAACTTGTCCTTTTTAAATTGAAAGGAAATTATTGCAAAAGCCATTCTAGTATAATCCACACTAGAACTAGATACTACCACTAACTTGTTCAGAAATAACTGAAGGGAAATCATTGCATTTAGATGTTGCATTCGTGTGATAAAGAGAAATCGTTGCATTCGCTGTTGCTTAACCATTGTAAAGCAAAAGCTAATGCAATAACTCTTTTCATTTTGCATAGAGCAGATAGTTGCATTGCAAGAAAAAACTAACTTCTGTGCAATGAAAACAGATAACATGCTTTGCCCATTGCATTATATAGTGTGCTTTCGCATTGCAATTGCACACTAAACTAGTCCTTTTTATATTGAAGGGAAATAATTGCAATAGCCATTTCTACTCTTTTGCACGCTAGAAATAAATACTACCACTAACATGTTCAGAAATAACTCAAGCAAAATCATTGCATTTAGAAGTTGCATTCGTGTGGTAAAGAGAAATCGTTGCATTAGCTGTTGCTTTACAATGCAATAACTCATTCCGCTGTGCATAGAGCAGATAGTTGCATTGCAAGAAAGAACTAACTTCTGTGCAATGAAAACAGATAACGTGCTTTGCCCATTGCATTATATATTGTGCTTTCGCTTTGCAATTGCACACTAAACTACGGGAAATTATTGCAAAAGCCATTCTACTCTTATTGCACGCTAGAAATAAACACTACCACTAACATGTTCAGAAATAACTGAAGCAAAATCATTGCATTTAGAAGTTGCATTCGTGTGGTAAAGACAAATCATTGCATTAGCTGTTGCTTTATAATGCAATAACTCATTCCGATATGCATAGAGCAGATAGATGCATTGCAAGAAAGAAATAACTTCTGTGCAATGAAAACAGATAACGTGCTTTGCCCATTGCATTATATAGTGTGCTTTCGCGTTGCAATTGCACACTAAACTAGTCCTTTTTATTTTGAAGGGAAATTATTGCAGCAGCCATTCTGCTCTATTGCACGCTAGAAATAAATACTTCCACTAACATGTTTAGAAAGAACTGAAGAGAAATCATTGCATTTAGAATTTGCTTTCGTGTGGTAAAGAGAAATCGTTTGCATTAGCTGTTGCTTTACAATGCAATAACTCATTCCGCTGTGCATAGAGCAGATAGTTGCATTGCAAGAAAGAACTAACTTCTGTGCAATGAAAACAGACAACTTGCTTTGCCCATTGCATTATATAGTGTGCTTTCGCATTGCAAATGCACACTAAACTTGTCCTTTTTAAATTGAAAGGAAATTATTGCAAAAGCCATTCTAGTATAATCCACACTAGAACTAGATACTACCACTAACTTGTTCAGAAATAACTGAAGGGAAATCATTGCATTTAGATGTTGCATTCGTGTGATAAAGAGAAATCGTTGCATTCGCTGTTGCTTTACCATTGTAAAGCAAAAGCTAATGCAATAACTCTTTTCATTTTGCATAGAGCAGATAGTTGCATTGCAAGAAAAAACTAACTTCTGTGCAATGAAAACAGATAACATGCTTTGCCCATTGCATTATATAGTGTGCTTTCGCATTGCAATTGCACACTAAACTAGTCCTTTTTATATTGAAGGGAAATAATTGCATTAGCCATTTCTACTCTTTTGCACGCTAGAAATAAATACTACCACTAACATGTTCAGAAATAACTCAAGCAAAATCATTGCATTTAGAAGTTGCATTCGTGTGGTAAAGAGAAATCGTTGCATTAGCTGTTGCTTTACAATGCAATAACTCATTCCGCTGTGCATAGAGCAGATAGTTGCATTGCAAGAAAGAACTAACTTCTGTGCAATGAAAACAGATAACGTGCTTTGCCCATTGCATTATATATTGTGCTTTCGCTTTGCAATTGCACACTAAACTACGGGAAATTATTGCAAAAGCCATTCTACTCTTATTGCACGCTAGAAATAAACACTACCACTAACATGTTCAGAAATAACTGAAGCAAAATCATTGCATTTAGAAGTTGCATTCGTGTGGTACAGACAAATCATTGCATTAGCTGTTGCTTTATAATGCAATAACTCATTCCGATATGCATAGAGCAGATAGATGCATTGCAAGAAAGAAATAACTTCTGTGCAATGAAAACAGATAACGTGCTTTGCCCATTGCATTATATAGTGTGCTTTCGCGTTGCAATTGCACACTAAACTAGTCCTTTTTATTTTGAAGGGAAATTATTGCAGCAGCCATTCTGCTCTATTGCACGCTAGAAATAAATACTTCCACTAACATGTTCAGAAAGAACTGAAGAGAAATCATTGCATTTAGAATTTGCTTTCGTGTGGTAAAGAGAAATCGTTGCATTAGGTGTTGCTTTACAATGCAATATAACTCATTCCTATGTGTATAGAGTAGATAGTTGCATAGCAAGAAAGAACTAACTTATGTGCATTGAACACAGATAACGTGCTTTGCCCATTGCATTATATATTGTGCTTTCGCATAGCAATTGCACACTAAACTTGTCCTTTTTAAATTGAAAGGAAATTATTACAATAGCCATTCTACTCTATTGCACGCTAGAAATAAATACTACCACTAACATGTTCAGAAATAACTGAAGCGAAATCATTGCATTTAGAAGTTGCATTCGTGTAGACAAATCGTTGCATTAGCTGTTGCTTTACAATGCAATAACTCATTCCGCTGTGCATAGAGCAGATAGTTGCGTTGCATGAAAGAACTAACTTCTGTTCAATGAAAACAGATAACGTGCTTTGCCCATTGCATTATATAGTGTGCTTTCGCATTGCAATGGCACACTAAACTTGTCCTTTTTAAATTGAAAGGAAATTATTGCAAAAGCCATTCTAGTATAATCCACACTAGAACTAGATACTACCACTAACTTGTTCAGAAACAACTGAAGGGAAATCATTGCATTTAGATGTTGCATTCGTGTGATAAAGAGAAATCGTTGCATTCGCTGTTGCTTTACCATTGTAAAGCAAAAGCTAATGCAATAACTCTTTTCATTTTGCATAGAGCAGATAGTTGCATTGCAAGAAAAAACTAACTTCTGTGCAATGAAAACAGATAACATGCTTTGCCCATTGCATTATATAGTGTGCTTTCGCATTGCAATTGCACACTAAACTAGTCCTTTTTATATTGAAGGGAAATAATTGCAATAGCCATTTCTACTCTTTTGCACGCTAGAAATAAATACTACCACTAACATGTTCAGAAATAACTCAAGCAAAATCATTGCATTTAGAAGTTGCATTCGTGTGGTAAAGAGAAATCGTTGCATTAGCTGTTGCTTTACAATGCAATAACTCATTCCGCTGTGCATAGAGCAGATAGTTGCATTGCAAGAAAGAACTAACTTCTGTGCAATGAAAAGAGATAACGTGCTTTGCCCATTGCATTATTTATTGTGCTTTCGCATTGCAATTGCACACTAAACTAGTCATTTTTATATTGAAGGGAAATTATTGCAATAGCCATTTCTACTCTTTTGCACGCTAGAAATAAATACTACCACTAACATGTTCAGAAATAACTGAAGCGAAATCATTGCATTTAGAAGTTGCATTCGTGTGGTAAAGACAAATCGTTTGCATTAGCTGTTGCTTTACAATGCAATAACTCATTCCGCTGTGCATAGAGCAGATAGTTGCATTGCAAGAAAGAACTAGCTTCTGTGCAATGAAAACAGATAACGTGCTTTGCCCATTGCATTATATAGTGTGCTTTCGCATTGCAATTGCACACTAAACTTGTCCTTTTTAAATTGAAAGGAAATTATTGCAAAAGCCATTTTAGTACAATGCACACTAGAACTACATACTACCACTAACTTGTTCAGAAATAACTGAAGGGAAATCATTGCATTTAGATGTTGCATTCGTGTGATAAAGAGAAATCGTTGCATTAGCTGTTGTTTTACCATTGTAAAGCAAAAGCTAATGCAATAACTCTTTCCATTGTGCATAGAGCAGATAGTTGCATTGCAAGAAATAACTAACTTCTGTGCAATGAAAACAGTTAACGTGCTTTTCCCATTGCATTATATATTGTGCTTTCGCTTTGCAATTGCACACTAAACTAGTCCTTTTTATATTGAAGGGAAATTATTGCAATAGCCATTTCTACTCTTTTGCACGCTAGAAATAAATACTACCACTAACATGTTCAGAAATAACTGACGCGAAATCATTGCATTTAGAAGTTGCATTCGTGTGGTAAAGACAAATCATTGCATTAGCTGTTGCTTTATAATGCAATAACTCATTCCGATATGCAATAGAGCAGATAGATGCATTGCAAGAAAGAAATAACTTCTGTGCAATGAAAACAGATAACGTGCTTTGCCCATTGCATTATATAGTGTTTTCGCATTGCAATTGCACACTAAACTAGTCCTTTTTATATTGAAGGGAAATTATTGCAGTAGCCATTCTACTCTATTGCACGCTAGAAATAAATACTTCCACTAACATGTTCATAAATAACTGAAGAGAAATCATTGCATTTAGAAGTTGCATTCTTGTGGTAAAGACAAATCGTTGCATTAGCTGTTGCTTTACAATGCAATAACTCATTCCGCTGTGCATAGAGCAGATAGTTGCGTTGCATGAAATAACTAACTTCTGTGCAATGAAAACAGATAACGTGCTTTGCCCAAATCATTGCATTTAGAAGTTGCATTCGTGTGGTAAAGAGAAATCGTTGCATTTAGCAAGTTAGCTTTACAATGCATGCAAGAACTAACTCATTCCAATTTGCCTAAAGCAGAAAGTTGCATTGCAAGAAAGAACTACCTTTGTTGCAATGAAAACAGGAAACGTGCTTTTCCTATTGCATTACATATTGTGCATTCTTATTACAATTGCTCACTAAACTAGTCATTTTCATATTGAAGAGAAATTATTGCAATAGCCATTCCACTATAATGCACTAACATTTTCCTTTTGCAATAAAAATACATAACATGTGCTTTCTCGTGCATTTCTACTCTAAAACAGATTTATTTGTGCACAGACGAGAAAACATCATATGAGCTGTATTTAACAATGCATGCTATCTCGTTCCTTTGTGTAACGAGGAGATGCGTGTGCTTTTTGGATTCATTGCACATACGATAAAACATTATGCGTTAAAAATAACAATAATTACAATTGTACTCTTTCATGCTTTTTCCACACAGCAACTAACTTATTCAGTTGTGTAACTGGAGACAATGCAATAACTCAATTCCGCTGTGCATAGAGCCGATAGTTGAATTGCAAGAAGGAACTAACTTCTGTGCAATGAAAACAGTTAACGTGCTTTTCCCATTGCATTATATATTGTGCTTTCGCACTGCACACTAAACTAGTCATTTTTATATTGAAGAGAAATTATTACAATAGCCATTCTACTCTTTTGCACTCTAGAAATAAATACTACCACTAACATGTTCAGAAATAACTGAAGCGAAATCATTGCATTTAGAAGTTGCATTCGTGTGGTAAAGCAACCCGATCAGCTGTTTCTTTACAATGCAATAACTCTTGCACAGAAGTTAGTTCCTCTTGCAACGCATACTGCTCTATGCATATTGGATATGCATAGAGCAGATAGTTGCGTTGCAAGAAGGAACTAACTTCTGTGCAATGAAAACAGTTAACGTGCTTTTCCCATTGAATTATTTATTGTGCTTTCATATTGCAATTGCACACTAAACTTGTCCTTATTATATTGAAGGGAAATTACTGCAATAGCCATTCTACTCTATTGCACGCTAGAAATAAATACTACCACTAACATGTTCAGAAATATCTGAAGCGAAATCATTGCATTTAGATGTTGCACGTTAAGTTACTGTAAAGAAAGACCTCTTAATAGAAATTAAAAGAAATCATAGAAATTGCAATATCCGTCTATTGGCAAGACAGATATTTGACCTCCTGAACATATTTCTGGCCCAAGAAAACTTGATCTTGAACTTTCTAAAGATTCTCATAGACTCATTTTGATGTTACCTCAGGAGTCCTTGTTACCCCAGGAGTGTTACCCCAGGAGTCCTACAAGAGTCCTTGTTTTACCTACTGAACATATTTCTGGCCAAAGAGTTCTTGAACTTACTATATCATACCTCTTATCATGTTATTTTAGAAGATATTTGACCTACTGAACATAATCGGGCCCACTAATACATGATCTTGAACTTTCTAATAGTCATACTCTATACAGACTGATGCTTCCTAAGCCATAGAGAAGTCTCTGGTCGAAGGTTTCTCAAAACGTTTCTCATTCCTTCTAATGGAGTCTATATTGTTGTGTGAAATATGCAACTTGTTCAGTTACCAATGTAAATTGCTTATATAAGACTTTACAGGTAGTCTTTTATATGTATAAATTTGTGTAAAGTATGTAAAGCAGTTTATAAGACTTTATAGGTATTATATTACAGTTTTTTATATGTACAACTGTTTATAAAACTTTAGGTAGTCTTTTATATGTATTACAGTTTTTTATATTATGTAAAACTCTTTATAAGAAAAAATTAAAAGCATGAAAGCTGAAGAGTTATAATGAATGACACAGAAACATTTTGTAATAAAAATGTTTATTGAGTTTATAAAAAATACACAGAAACATGTTATGATAAAATGTTTTATTAATGTAATGGATAAGTAAATGTACATGTAATCAGTATTAAGAAACAAATATTATGCATGCATAATATAGTAAAGGAGGAGGATGCTGAGAGGCCGTGCACGGAAAAGGAAGACCAAGAGGTATAAAGCTTCTTATATTGAAAAAAGGGATCTGAAATCTTATATCTGAAATTGTGAAAGGGACTGAAAGAGTTAAACATGTTTCAAGATCTAGGATTGGACAAATTGTGCATATGAAATTATGTATGTAAGAAAGAGGTGTGACATGTAATATGCATTATAAAAAGTACAGTAGTTTGAATGGAAGTTAGACGCTGAAAGCTGGGCCAGTCTCTCCATTGTTTGATGATCCAAGCCTGACACCTGCTGGTGTAACTTGTGTACTTCTTTTAATTAATTAAATTTGTAGAATTTGACCAACTTTACCTTACCTGAGAGAATAAATAAAATAAGGTAGAAGGTGAATGATATATAACTAGGTGATAGGGTAGATCTGAATTCATAAAACATGGCGCCCAACCTTGGGGCACGTTGATTATTGATTTCTAGCCAAAATCAATAATCAAGTGTTCAAGAATGAAGCTAATTATTGTGTAGGTTACATAATAAGAGAAGTAGCGAAATAGTAAAAACCTTATAAAAAGGTTAAACAAATAGTAGGCTAGTGTTAAAATCTCAAAAGTGAGAGGAAGTCTAAAAAAGAAGTAATCTTTTAGACGAACAATATTCACAGTAGAATTATTAAGATAACCTGGTCAGGATTATGCAGAGTGCATGCACGATACTACAAAAGTAAAACTAGTAACTTTTTTAGTACAACTAAAGTAGCACTGGGTGTGAAAAACACTTAAGTTAACTGAAATAAAAATAAAAACTAATCAAATAATAACTCTGGCTGTAAGGGAGAATAAAACATTTGTAAGACCATGCATGCCAGCAGGGCTCTGCATTGCAACTCTTTCACTAGCATATATGGCCTAAAATTATTTACAAGTAGGTGAGTGAGGACTTAAACCTACTGTAAATGTTATAAGGTTATATTATACTTTTATACATTTACAGTTCCTCCTCCAGAGATTGTGGTTATTATAGCCTCTGCAGTGAACAGATGAAGATTTAGCCAGAGCCTGATGTCACTGTGCAAATACAGCCTCCTCCTGAGAGCAGCACATTTCCCTTGGAGTGTTTTACATCTGCTTTACTGAAGTTAAAGATAATAAATAATGCTCTCCAATCTTTTTTACATAAAGTGTGGTGTTGGTTGTGTGTGCAAGTAAAAGAGTTGCAATGCAAAGACCTGCTTCACTGTACCATAGTTTATTTAGGATGTTCATTTGTATTTAAAGTCATACTGACATCATCCAATTCCACAAAAGTAGTGCCACAATTCAAAGATGTGGCTTAACATAAACCATAATGTAAATACTGAAAGTGACAACAAGGCCCTTTTATAGTGCCGGAGGAAGGAGTGGTGTTCTGCTTTGTCCTGCCTGTCCAGCATTTATTGGAAGAGAGAGTGACGGTAGGTGACTGGGCCATCTACTTATCATCAGTCCTTAAACCCTGCAAACAGTGCACAGGCTCACATCCTCCAGGTATTGGGGAAAATCTGGAAGGTCCTGAGATGAGTACCAGGGAGAAAAACTAAATTATTTAACTTCACTTTTATTTTACTTTACACAAGTCCCAAAAGTACAGAGCACTGCCTTTCCCTGGTGGTTTATCAAACACAATTAAACCCCAAAAAAGCGCTAAAAGGTCTGAAAGTCCCAGATCATTTTTGACCTAGTAATTCTGGGTTTCACACACAAGTAGGTCTACATAACTAATGAGAACTACAAGCAGCATTAACCCTTGTGCATCCTTATGGGCATTTTTTTTATCACTTTGCCTGTGTTAATGCTAATTTGGCACAGGTGTGTATTTTTATGGAATTTTACTATTTCACCGCCATTTTCTTAAAAAAAATTGATGATTGCGAGATGATTGTAGAATAAAACTGAACTAATTTTACTAAACTTTTTTTAGTACAACTAAAGTAGCACTGGGTGTGAAAAACGCTTTAGTTAACTGAAATAAAAATTAAAACTAATAAAATAATAACTCTTGCTGTTATTATTTAAACATTTTAGAGAATTAAACATTTGTAAGACCATACATGCCAGCAGGGCTCTGCATTGCAACTCTTTCAATAGCATATATGGCCTAAAATTATTTACAAGCATAGTGGGTGAGTGAAGACTAAAAGCTAATGTAAATGTTATAAGGTTATATTATACTTTAGTACATTTATATAGTTCCTCTTCCAGATTGTGGTTATCATAGCCTCTGCAGTGGACAGATGTAGATTTAGCCAGAGCCAGGATGTTACTGTGCAAAAACATAATTTATAAAATATATATTTTATAAATCATATATATTTTTTATTTATAAAAAACTGAACTTCACCTGCCTTCCAGCTCCCCTTTCTATGGCACTATAGCTGCTAAAAACTCTCAGCTTCCACCATCTACTGTTACCCCTTCTGTGTCAAAACAAAACTCTTCCAAAACAAATCTATAAAGTTTTTAAACTGTTTATTTTTCCTTTGCATTTGTCCAGTGTAATATTATTATGTTAGTTAAGTAGATGAAATATTTTTAACCCTTGTGCATCAATTAAAAAAAGTTACACATAGGTACATAGAGGACAAAAATGTCCGTGTCAAAAAAACTGTCATAAAAATGTGCAGCTTGGAGCACAGACTTAAGTTTAGTGTCATTTTAAAGAAGACCCATGGCAGATTATTGCTGAAGTAAACTAAAACTTAACTAAAATAAGTAAATCCTAAAAAAAAGTTATACAGGTATAAGTTTATGAAAATGATTTCTAAAAAAATATTATTTATAAAATATATATTTTATAGATCAGGTTGAACTGATCAGGAAAACTGCAAGAAAATCAAAGCCATGAATCTGAATAGGTTGTGTTCCAAATTTGAGCTAGATATCTAAAAAAAATTAGCTTTCGGTAAGAGTTTGTTTGGGCGCAGTAACAGATTTTCCCCATTGGGTGCCAGCAAAACTCTACTGGTGCACACAGGGATTGGATTTTAGATTTGAAAATGAGGTTTTCTCTCTCAAATATTACAAGCACACAAACACATATACACACACACAAAATAATATTACATACAACAGGAATAAAGTAAATTTTGTTTTATATGCCAAACCTGGACAAATGGCACCATCTGATAAAACAAATAGTAAAAATATATTTTTTAAGCCTTGCCAACAGAATAAAAGCCTCTTAACAAAGATTGCATCATTTAATAGTTAAATGTCCCTGGGATTAAAAATTGCGGTTTTAATGGGTTTCAATGGGGACATTTTTGTCCAAAAGGCGCTGAGAGGGAGTATTTTGTGTACCTAGTGAAAAATATATATATTTTTTTGTAAGAAAATGGTGGTGAAATTGTAAAATTCCATAAAAATACATACCTGTGCCAAATTAGCATTAACACTACAACAAGAGCTCTGTACTTTTGGTACTTGTGTAAAGTAAAATAAAAGTGAAGTTAAATCATTTAGTTTTTCTCCCTGGTACTCATCTCAGGACCTTCCCGATTTTCCCCAATACCTGGAGGATGTGAGCCTGTGCACTGTTTGCAGGGTTTAAGGACTGATGATAAGTAGATGGCCCAGTCATCTACTGTCACTCTCTCTTCAAATAAATGCTGGACAGGCAGGAAAAAGCAGAACACCACTCCTTCCTCCGGCACCATAAAAGGGCCTTGTTGTCACTTTCAGTATTTACATTATGGTTTATGTTAAGCCACATCTTTGAATTGTGGCACTACTTTTGTGGAATTGGATGATGTCAGCTTATGACTTTAAATACAAATGAACATCCTAAATGTACTACGGTACAGCTGAAGCAGGGCTCTGCATTGCAACTCTTTCACTTGCACACACAACCAACACCACACTTTATGTAAAAAAGATTGGAGAGCATTATTTATTACCTAGAGGAGGAACTATATAAATGTATAAAAGTATAATATAACCTTATCAAATTTACAGTAGGTTTTAGTCTTCACTCACCCACTTGTAAATAATTTTAGGCCATATAGTGAAAGAGTTGCAATGCTGGCATGTATGGTCTTACAAATTTTTAATTCTCCCTAACAGCCAGAGTTATTATTTTATTAGTTTTAATTTTTATTTCAGTTAACTAAAGTGTTTTTTTCACACCCAGTGCTACTTTAGTTGTACTAAAAAAAGTTATATTAGTTCACTTTTAGTCTACAATCATCTCAGTGTTTCCGGTTCCATTCATTTCCAAAAGGAATAGACCACGTGAATTCCGTTTTTGACAGAAGTACGAATAACGATAAAATGATTTCCAAAAACGAAAAACGGGCAGTTTTTAATTGGTTTTTCGTTTTTTGATTCTGACAGCAAAAACGGTTATTTGGTTTTTCTATTTGAAACAAAAAACAGAAAAACGGAATTTTCGTTTTACAATTACAAACGAATTACGGATTATCCAGAGATTTATTTATTTATTTTTTTATTGCATTTTAATAATAACAAAACATTTTACATACAAGAGTACATATAACCATACATGTCAGGGGTAGAGAAAACACATAAAAAATTAAAAAATAAAAATAAAAAATAGGCTACTAAAAGACTTTACAAAAAAAGTTTGTACTTGTCAAACAGCTGTTTAGTTTTCATAGCATTCAGATTTTTACTTTTGGAGATAGTTTCTAAATATGTCTTAATATCAATTTTAAAATGTTCAAAATATGATTACTATATTCCATAAGGTCTTATGAATATAGTAACGGGAAATTATAACAATTAAATCAAAAATAAACAAAATGTTTTTTTTCACTTTCAAATGAGAAACATTTTAACATTGCATCAATTTCTTCAAAATTAACAGGAGTCATAACTTTACTTTGCAAGTAATTACAAAGTTCTTTCCAAAACATTTGGGTCTTGAGACATTCCCAAAATAAATGCTTAATAGTCTCAGGGTGGTTTTACAAAAAGCACAAATATCTTCAATGTCCACTTTAAAACGTTGTACCACAAGTGACTTAACTGGGTAAATTCGATGGAAAATTTTATATGAAACCTCTTTTACTTTGTTTGTAATGCAATACTTGTGAGGTGTCATCCAAACTTTACTCCACTCAATATGTTTCCTAAATAAATAATTCCATTGTATTCAATGGAATTATTTATTTAGGAAACATATTGAGTGGAGTAAAGTTTGGATGACACCTCACAAGTATTGCATTACAAACAAAGTATATAGCATTACAGCAAGTATACATTTAGATTGAAGATGGGACCGTAAAAAAATATTATTACATCCAGAACTTGTGAAATCCTTACCCTGCAATTTAATACAAGAAGTAAATTCTTCTACTGTCTGTAAAGAACAATTATTATGACCTTCCAATAATCTCAAAATTTCCTTGGGAATTGCATTCAAAACCAAAGAATATTGGATAGGATCCACTGAAAAGTTATATATTTGAACAAACTCGTTGTAACTTATAAGACACCATCATTTTTTATCAACTGTTTAACCCAAATAATTCCCTTTACGAACCAATTTTCAAAAAAATGGATTTGTTTCTAATCTTTATACATCTATTATTCCAAATGGTACATTTATGAGGGGAAACATTGTGACTATACATTAGAGTCCATGAAAGTAAAGCTTGTTTGTGGAAATTTGCAAGTTTGATGGGTATTTTGTTAGCATCATAATCACATTTTAGCATAAATTCTATACCACCTACTTTTTGAAATATATAATTAGGTACTGTATACCATTACTTTGTTTATTTTTTTTTTAATTTTGAAGCCATTTTATTTTAAATATCATATTAGAAGTCTTAAAATCCAAAACATTCAATCCTCCATTAACATTTGATCTACAAATATTTTCTTTTTTAATATAATGTGATTTGTTCTTCCAAATAAATGTAAAGAGTTTAGTGTCTATACTTTAATTGTGAAGGGGGTACTTCTAACACTTGAGCATTATAAACCAACCTGGACAAACCTTCAGCTTTAACCAATAACACACAACCAGTTATAGAGATATCTCTCATCAGCCAAGAATTCAGTTTCTTTTCGAATGATTGAATTTTAGGAGTAAAATTTAGCTTGTTCCTAACTTTCTGATTTTTTTATATCTTAATACCTATAAATATTTGACAACTTCTTTTATCTTTTACGGGAATATTGCATATTGTGGTAAAGTCACATGCACCTAGAGCCATGAGTTCACATTTATTAATATTCAATGAAAGACCAGATACAGATGAAAATAACTGCAAACACTTTATTGTTTTTTCAACTTCAGTATAATCTCTTAAGAAAAGAGTAGTGTCATCCACTAATTGTGTGCATTTAATTTCTGTATCTTCAATTTTGATACCATGAAAATTGTCCTTCTTAATATGAGGATTATCCAGAGATCCCCTGACCTTGGCAGTTTTTTTTTTAACTATGTTTTTATTGAACTTTTCTTATACACAACAAAAAGAAAAGAAAAAGAAAAAAATTAATGAAAAGAAAAAATAAATAAATAAATAATTAAAAATAATAACAATCAATAAAAGCTAAAAAAAAATAATAATAATAATAATAAAAAAAAAAAAAATACAAATTTTTAATTAATGCCCACTTCTGTCGAAAAATGTCAGATTTAAACTGCAAATCTGCTGTCATCTTCTCAAATATGTATATCTGTTTCAGTCTATGTGTCCATTCTGTCACAGTGGGTACATGCACCTTCATCCAATTCACAGTGATTTTCTTCCTAGCTGCCATTAACAATATATGCAATGCAAATAAGTGGGATTTACTGAACAGATCTGGGGGAAACCATCTAGCAAGAAAAAATCTGGGCGCATTGGAATATCTCCTTCTAAAACTTTATCAATTTCCCTCTTAACCCCCTGCCAATACACTTGTATTTTGGGGCATTCCCAGAATATATGCACATCAGTCCCCCACCATCCCACAATCTCTCCAGCATTGTGATAATGGCGAAGTACTGTCAAATTTGGCAACCACCAGTGGAACTCTGAAGAATCTCATTTTCATTTTCCAATCAAATTCCTTCCACATTTGACTGCTAATACCCTTATGACAGCCAGCACATATATTTGTCCACATCTCATCCTCTATTACAGTATTTAACTCTAGTTCCCAATTCATTTTTATATGAGACTTGTCATCAGATTGATCCTGCATTAACTTCCCATAAATATTAGCTATATGATTTTTAGTAGGTAGATCATGTTCGATGATACTGATAAAATATTTTTCAACATTTGTTGGAGATCTTTTAATTATGTCCCAATGTTTATGAGTTGTGATATAATGCCATAACTGTAAATATCTAAAGAGATCATTAGATCTCAATGTAAACTTATCACATAACTGAGGAAAAGATCTTATAGTTTCTCCATCAAAAATTTGATTAATTATCTTTAGACCACTCTCTTCCCATCTATTAAAGGCACTATCACATATAGAAGGAAGGAAACCTGGGTTGCCTTTAATAGGTATTGCACGTGATAAAGTTATTACTCCTCTAAGCTTTTTTTGTATTGTGGACCAAATTTTGACAGTATGCCGAATCCATATATTTAGTTTCTTCACTCTTTTCTGTGCTTGCAAGTCCATGAATGGCAGAACTGTCAAAGAGATTCCAGGAAGGGAATTCTGTTCAATATTAACCCATTCTGCCTCTTTATCGATGCCAAACCAAGCAGCCATAGCCCTAAGCTGAGCAGCCCAATAATAGTATCGAAGATTAGGAAGGTTCAAACCTCCCTTGTCCTTATTTGACATAAGTATTTTAAGTCTAATTCTTGGTCTTTTATTTTGCCAGATGAATTTTGAAATACATTTTTCTAATTTGTTAAACGCTGAGACTGGAACCAGAACAGGAAGAGATTGAAATAGGAAGAGAAGCCTTGGCAGTATATTCATTTTCACTGTTTCAATCCTTCCAAATATGGAGAGAGGTAGTATCTCCCATCTCGCCAAATCTTTTTTTATGATCTCAAAAAGCTGTGTGTAGTTAGCCAAATATAAATGTGATACCATGGGTGTAAGAGTAACACCCAGGTATTTGAAACCCTTACTAGACCATCGAAAAGATACTTCATTATCTAACTGATTAGGCCAACGTCCTGAAATCATCATTGCCTCGGATTTCTCCGCGTTTACCTTATATCCAGAAACTAAGCCATAGTCTCTAAGGCACTCTAAAAGGGCCGGGATAGATGAAACAGGGTTTTCAATAAATAATAGTACGTCATCAGTGTATAATGATATTTTATGACACTTCCCTCCTTTATCTGTTATCCCTTGTATTTTGGGGTTGCTCCTTATTAACTCCGCTAGTGGCTCAATACTAAGAGCAAATAAGACTGGAGACATTGCATCTCCCTGACGAGTTCCCCTACCTAAATTAAAAAACTCTGAGCAGTGACCATTAACTCGAACTCTTGATTTAGGATTTTTATAAAAAATCTTTACCCATTTAACAAAAGTGTCATGAAAGCCCATATAATTAAGAGTCTGTTCCAGAAACACCCAGTCCACCCTATCAAATGCTTTCTCAGCATCTAAGCTGAGAAGCATTGAGGGTGTTTTACTATCTTTTCCAATTTGTTGTAAGTTTAAAGCTATTCTTATGTTATTTGTTCCGAATCTTCTATTAATAAATCCAGTTTGATCCGGTTTGACCAATTTTTTAATATGCTTCTGAATTCTATTTGCTATTATTGAAGTTAAAATTTTCATATCCTGACATAGTAAGCTTATTGGTCTATAAGCCATACACTGTGTAGGGTCCTTTCCAGTTTTTTGAATTACAGTAATTATTGCGTCCGACCATGAATGCGGGGGTCTTCATCATGCAGCACATAGTTAAACACCTTACATAAATTAGGAGCCAATTCATTTACAAATGCCTTGTAAAATTCCCGCGGGAATCCGTCCACCCCTGGTGACCGTCCACCCCTGGTTTTTTAAATGTGCAATAGTCTCCCTTATTTCTTCTTCTGTAATAGGGGATGTCATGTTTCTTTCTTTCCTGCCTTAAACATTCTAGAATTTTTATTTTACCCTTTTGTTTATATTCAGTTTCCAGTTTCCTGATTTCATTCTCTATCTCGTTTTGTTTGGCTAATCTCAATTTTTTATTCCTGGATGTTATTTCTATTATTTTACCTCTCGTCACTGCTTTGGCCCTCTCCCACAAAATAGATGGGGTAACCAGTCCATTATCATTAATATCAAAGTATTCAATCAATTGTTGTCTTATTTCTTCTTTCGCCTTACAATCATTACAATCATCAATTATTACTGAGGCATTTAATCTCCAGTATTTAAATTGTTTTCCTTGTCCTAACTGAAATTTTAGCCTAACTGGAGCATGATCTGATATAGTTATGGGATCTATACAACATTCTTTGACATTATGCAAATCTGCTTTAGATGTACAAAAGAAGTCAATTCTAGAATAACTGCCATGTACATGTGACCAAAAGGTAAAATCCTTCTCTTTAGGATGTAGGTGTCTCCAAATATCTATTAGACCTAATTCTCTCATTATTCCTAAAAGAGCTTTTGCTTTTTTTTGACTGTGTTCCCCTTACTGCTGGTAACCTATCCGCATGACTATCTAATACACAGTTAAAGTCCCCACCAATTAAATACATTCCTTCGCCTTTCTGTGCCAAAAGAGAGAAAACATTCTTGAAATTGTGGGTAGTCCTTGTTAGGTGCGTAAATATTAAGAATAGTAATTTTATTGCCCGCAATTGTTCCAACTACCATGACGTATCTCCCCTCTTTATCTTTGTATACTTGCTCCATATTAAAAAAAACAGACTTGGCAACACCTCTTCTCTTCCCCTTGTTATACGAGGCACTGTAAACTTGGTCTACCCATTCCCTCCTCAATTTTAAATGTTCCCCATCAGACAAATGAGTCTCTTGAAGCAATGCAATAGAGCATTGCATTTTTCTAAGCTGGTTAAATATCTTCTTTCTTTTAATTGGGCTGCTCAGTCCTTTCACATTGTAACTGACACAAATTAAATTATCCATTGAGATTGGTATAAATGTTGTGTGCGCTAGTCACAATATATATTCCAGTCAGGGCCGGATTATCCATAGGTGACACTGGGCGAGTGCCCAGGGCCCAGGCTATTCTCTCTCTCTCCTTCCTTCTCCCACTGTGCCGGTTTTATCCGTCTCCCCACACCAATCACTGTAATCAGACACAGGTGTTCATCATTTGCACTTGACCCGCTTACTCACCGCACAGCTCCTTCACTCGTCTCTCACTGCAGACAGCGCGAAATCCACGCCCCCTCACCACATACCCCCACCGCCCGACTCAGGCCGGGGGACCGTCCGGCCTGCAGCTCTCCCCCTCCTCCTGGAGAGGAAGTCGGCCACAGCCATCTGCGTCCCCGGCCTGTGGACCACCTGAAACTTAAAGGGCTGTAACGCCAGATACCACCGGGTGATCCGCGCGTTGGTATCTTTCATGCGGTGGAGCCATTGAAGGGGAGCGTGGTCCGAACACAGGGTGAACTCCCGCCCCAGGAGGTAGTAGCGGAGGGTGAGGACAGTCCACCGGATGGCCAAACACTCTTCTCAATGGTGCTGTACATCGTCTCTCTCTTAGAGAGCTTCCGACTGATGTACAGCACCGGCTGTTCCTCCGCCCTCCACCTCCTGCGACAGGACAGCGCCCAAACCCCTGTCCGAGGCATCCGTCTGCAGGATGAAAGGGAGAGAAAAGTCAGGAGCATGTAAAAGCGGTCCGCCGCACAGGGCAGCCTTTATCTGGGTAAAAGCCTGCTGGCACTGCTCCGTCCACTGGACCGATCTGCCAATACCCCTTTGTTAAGTCCAGTGTCGAATAAAAGCGAGCAGAACCGAGCCGATCAAGCAATTCGTCAATCCTCGGCATTGGATAAGCATCGAATTTGGACACCGTGTTCACCTTTCTGTAGTCCACACAGAACCGAATCGAGCCGTCAGGTTTTGGAACTAAAACTATCGGGCTTGCCCAGTCACTGTTGGACTCTTCTATTACCCCTAGGTCCAGCATTGTTTCTAATTCAGCCTGAACCGTTTTCTTTTTATGTTCAGGTAATCGATACGGGCGGCAACGTACAACGACCCAAGTAATACAAGCACCTTATCTCCCGGTGAAAATTGATGGAGTCTAGCTCCCCTATTGTACTGCTGTCTCTGTCTGTCCTGAGCCTGGAACAAATTCTCCAACGAAAGCCGCCCCAGTGTGTGGAGTTTTGTTCTCAGGTCCAGGACATACTGAATTTCGTTCTTACTAGCGGACGGTCCGTCCTCCCAAGTCTCTTTCAATACATCCAACACCCCACGGGGCTGACGACTGAAAAGAAGCTCGAAGGGGAAAACCCCGTGGAGGCTTGGGGGACCTCGCGTACAGCAAACAGCAGGGGTTCTAGCCATTTATCCCAATTTTTGGCGTCTTCGTGAACGAACTTACGAATCATGGTCTTTAACGTGCGATTAAAACGTTCGACCAGACCATCCGTTTGTGGGTGATAGACGCTGGTACGAATCGATTTAATGCCCAATAATTCATAAAGCTTGCGAACCGTTCGTGACATGAACGCCGTGCCCTGATCGGTGAGGATCTCTTTGGGGATCCCCACCCGGGAGATTAAGGAGAACAGTGCGCTTGCCACACTCTTAGCCGAGATGTTGCGAAGCGGAACTGCCTCCGGGTATCGTGTTGCGTAATCCACCAAGACTAACGCAAAACGATGCCCTCGTGCTGACCGTTCTAATGGCCCGACGAGGTCCATGCCAATTCGCTCGAAGGGGACCTGCATCAGCGGAAGGGGGCACAAGGGTGCTTTTGGGTTGGCCGGTGGATTAACCAACTGACATTCACGACAAGACGCGCACCACCTGCGCACGTTCTCGTGAATGCCCGGCCAGAAGAATCGGGCCATGAGACGGTTTAGTGTCGCCGTTTGCCCTAAATGTCCTGCCATTGGATTACAGTGAGCCGCCTGGAAAAGCATTTCTCGACGGCTCTTTGGTACTAATAACTGGGTTGTATCCTCTTTTGTTTGGGCGTCTTGGGTCACCCGATACAACCTATCTTTGATCATGCAAAAATAGGGGTAAGAGAGCGGTTGGTCCGGGTGGAGTAGCTGTCCGTCGATGGATTGGACCTTATCAAATGCATGTTTTAGCGTCTCATCCTGGGACTGCTCCAGGGGAAAATCATCGCGCTCAGAGAGGATGTTTCTCTCTAGAGTGCTCCGTTCCCATGCAGCAGTATCCCGCGGTCCCGGAACAGCATCCCCCACCTGAACCACCGCTGTCTTCCCCTGCTGCTTTTTCTCCCAAGAAGCATCCGCACATAAAACCCTCAATAATTCGGTAAAGCCTGGCCAATCTGTCCCCAGAATTAGCGGATGCCGGAGGTGCGGGTTAACTGCAACCTCCACACTATGCTTTTGTCCACTAAATAAAATTTTTATAGACATTAAGGGATAACTCACCACCACCCCGTGCACACACCTCACCTTAACCGCGCGGCCATTATCCAATGCCCCAGACCGAATCAGGCTTTGATGAATAGAGGTTTGGTTACACCCTGAATCCACCAAAGCCTGATAAGTACCCCCCTTGATACTCACGGGTATCTGGTACAGGCCAGCTTGATCGGGGGCGGCCCGTGGCACGTCGGGACCCGGACCAGTGTCCCCACTTCCATCATTGGGCACCGGTCGATGAAATGTCCCGGGTCCCCACAGCGCCAACAGGCCGGCCCAGGTTTTACCGCTGACCCAGCAGCGGGAAGAGGGCCAAGGGATTGGTGTGGGGAGAGAGATGTCCCCGGAGCGAGGGTGGATGTGTCCCCCGCCGTCCGTCCCCCTGCTTTCCGCCTGCCAGCCGGACCTCCACCGTGGTGCTGGACGGGGCGCCAGGCCGCCTCGCGACCTGGGAGCGGGGACAGGTTTATGAGAGAGAGAGGCAGGGAGAGGAGAGAGAACCGATGGGAGGGGTTCGCCGACCCCGAGCACGCCACCATGTGATCCTCCGCCAGTTGGACAGCCTGGTCCAGCGACGTCGGGCGGTGGCACTGGACCCACTGGGCGGTCTTCTTGGGAAGCTTCCCCACGAACTGCTCCAGTACCACCTGCTCGATGACGTTCTCGATGTCGCTTCCTCCGGCCGTCAGCCATCTGCGGCAGGAGTCCCGGAGCTGTTGCGCCATCACGAAGGGCCGACCGGATTCTTCCAAGGTCAGGGACCTAAACCGCTGACGGTGCTGTTCTGGGGTCCGGCCGACCCGCTGAAGAATGGCGCGCCGTAGATCGTCATAGACCAGGAGATTCGAGACTGGCAGTTGGTGGGCGGCGATCTGCGACTCACCGGACAGCAGCGGGATGAGCCGCAGTGGCCAGTCTGACTTGGGCCACCCCCGAGCCTCGGCCGACCTCTCGAAAAGGTCCAGGAACGCCTCCGGCTCGTCTTGAGGACCCATCTTCCCGAGGGTCAACGGTGAGGCCGAGGCTGATGGTGATGAGGGGGTGGCTGGAATCTCCCGGTCGAAACAGCTCCGGAACAGCTCGCGGTCTTCCTGCTGGCCTTGGAGCAGCGCCTGGAAGCGCCGCTCCTGTTCTTCCTTCATGGTCAGCAGGGCTTGGTGTTGATCACGCTGAAGAGCCGCGAGTGTCTGTATGATTTCTGCAAATGGCGAACCTGACGGGTTCTGCATGGGGCGGCAGCCTCCTTCTTCCCCCGGGTTTCGGTACCAGTGTAATAATGTTCGCAATATCTTAATAGGAAGAAGGAGACAGGGTCGGCGGTGTTGGAACTCTGAACTGGATTTATTTCTCAACCAAACAAAATAACTGTGCGCTCAGAGCGCGTTCACCGTAGCTCTCTGCTACAGCAATTTCTCATTCACAAACTCTCCCCACGTCGATAATGTGAGTTTCTCCCCAGCAATACTCCTTCCACGTCCTCTTCTGACCGCTTTTCCCCCAGCACGAGTTCCAGGCTATTCTCTCTCTCTCCTTCCTTCTCCCACTGTGCCGGTTTTATCCGTCTCCCCACACCAATCACTGTAATCAGACAGGTGTTCATCATTTGCACTTGACCCGCTTACTCACCGCACAGCTCCTTGACTCGTCTCTCACTGCAGACAGCGCGAAATCCACGCCCCCCTCACCACAAACGTATTAACTATATAGTTAATAGATATATATGTAATTCATATTTATTTATGCATTTAAACAATAAAGAAATGTAATTGCATTTTGGTAAGTGCCCCCTACCCCTCCCCCGATCGTTGTCCATTCCACAGTGACACACTGCCGCCCATTGCGTTTCGTTCTACTTTCATTTTGTTTGCATTTGCTGCTAGGTAACGACTAACGAGTGAACTTCGGGGGGGGGGGGGGGGCACTTGAAACTGTGGTCACCCTAGGGCACAAAACTATGATTAATCCGGGCATGCCTTTCAATCTTTATATCCATGTCCTGCGGTAGCTGTAGAACTTGTGTTGAGCAGGCCCAGAACAAACTCCGCCGTGTTTTTCCTTCGCTGCCCTCTGGAACTTGATATATTCTTAGATTATTCCGGCGAAGTCTGTTCTGCAAGTCCTCGCATCTACCTGTGAGATCCACCTCACGTTCCAGTAGATATCGTAGCGCTCTTTCATGTCTCATCCCCGTCTCCTCAGCAGCGCTGATCCGTTTCTCCGTCTCCTCGATCCTGCTCTCCAAACCATTTATTTGGCATTTTAAGTCCTCAACCGAGGTCTCCACTTTTGTCAGCGATATTTTTGTTTGTTTATGCCCCTCTTGATTTTCTTTTCTTAATGATTTCAGTTCTTCCATCACTTCAGTAAGGTCGGGAGCGCGCGCGGGCTAAATTTAGCAGGCCTGGCAGGGCTAGGCGACCGCTTCTTATCATCTCTTTCTCTCGAATTTTCATTTTTGGAAGTAGTCTTGTGTCTCGTTGTTGTACTCATTCTGAAAAACTCTGAATATATCTGAGTTAGCTTTGTAAATCGGGATTTAATGCATAGATTCGACGGAGCCTAACTTTCACGCGTGTAGGCTACCATCTCTCTGATGCCACCGGAAGTCCTTACCTTGGCAGTTTTTAATTGTTTTTTTTTTCTCGTTTTTTGATTCTGACACCAAAAACGGTTATTTGGTTTTTCTATTTGAAATAAAAAACAGAAAAACAGTATTTTCGTTTTAAAATTACAAACGAATTACGGATTATCAGTTACGGAAGCCCAGTATGGAAGCCCTGAACCGCAAGGTGAGAAAAAAAAGAAAACTTATCTCATTATAACGACATATTATGTAGTTTTAACAACATAATATCTCGTTATAACGACATAATATCTCATTAAAACGACATATCTCATCATAACAACATAATATCTCATTATAACGACATAATAAGTCGTTATTTCGACAAATATCTAGTTACTTCGACATAATAAGGGGCGCATTCTAATATGCATAAGCTATATTCAGCGTTCTTATAACAACTTTCTATGGGAGGAAAATGATTAACGCACTTTTATATTTATTTAGAAAAAGCAGACATCAATAATCAGCTTGTGAATCTCAACCGCGGTGACATTAATAATCCTTGTTTGCCACCAATCACAACTCATTAATGTCTCCCATCATGCATTGCGGTATGAATAAATTATGATCTGAATTGTCTATGTAATTTACTTTTCCTAATTGAATATTCTGCTCGTCACCATAGTTGAGAAGCATTGACTGAATCTTGAGTTTTGTGTGTGCCTTTAAAATACTTTTTTTTAAAACAACTTGTAGAAATCCATTATCTAATATTCTGGATATTTATGTAGAATCTCAGTTATGCTGTGACCTGCAAAATGAACCACAAACATATATTTCAAATGATGAATGTCAAAATATAACCAACACCATATAAATTGTTTCTTTGTTCATCTGGCAGGTATAACTCAGATGCAACAGCCAATTAAAATATAAAGTTAATAATGAAAGGATCAAGAGCCCAACTAAAGCAAACACTCATCTCCATAATGGTGACCTGAAAGTTAGGTTTTCTCCTTGTAATTCTACTTTAGGTGTCTTCAATAATGCTCAATCATCACTCATTTAATCACTTAATTATCTCATTAACTCTAACACTGTATCAGTGTTACTTTTAACACCCTGATGGTGGTTCCCATATAAACACCAAGCGGTGTTAAATTTAACACCGGGGAATTTTACTGTGCGTCAAATGAAACGCTTTGCGTTCAAATTCTGGACTTATCTGGTTTTTATAGTATACTTTATTATGAGATTAGAATCCTAATAATTATAAGAAATGCACACACAATTATCCATAAGCTTGATAATGTTACAGATATGTTTTAGGATAGCCACAAACAATTTGCTTTCAATTAGGCTATGTGTGCAAAATTCAGAATTCAACGAATGCACTGCAACAACAAAAATATTTAAATTAATATTATTATTCATAAAATAAAAATAATAATTTTAAAAATAAATAGTATTCTTTATTATTATTATTAAATAATAACATTTAATAATAATGAATGCTTTGCGTTCATATTCTGGACTTGACATGATTGGACATGCTATTTTGTAATAGGTGCTTTCGCATTGCAATTGCACACTAAACTAGTCCTTTTTATATTGAAGGGAAATTATTGCAATAGCTATTACTACAATGCAGGCAAGAACTAACATTTTCCTCTGTGCAATGAAACGACAATGTGCTTTCCCGTGCATTTCCAATCTACAACTATTTCAATTGTTCACTGACGAGAAAACATCAAATGAACAGTCAGTTTACAATGCCTAAAATTAATAACTCATTACATTGTTCAAATAACACTTGTGCTTTCGCATACAATTACAACTAACTGCATATTACAGTTAACTTAGAAATAACTGAAGGAAATTAATTGCATTTAGATGATGCATTCAAGATAATAAAGAGAAATCGTTGCATTTAGCTGTTGCTTTACAATGCATGCAATAACTATCTCATTCCGATGTGCATAGAAAAGACAGTTACATTGAAAGAAAGAACTAAATTATATGCAATGAAAACAGATAAAATTGCAATTGCACACTTAAACTATTCTTTTTTATATTGAAGGGAAATTATTGCAATAGCAATCTACTACAATGCACTCAGTAACATCTGTTGTTTCATTGCAATGCATAATCTATATAACTTGCTCCTCTTTGCAATGTAAATAAATGACATAGTAAATGTGCTTTCCCATGCATTTCCATTCTACAACTAATCCGTTTGTATTCTGAAGAGAAAATATCATATGGTCGCTTTTCAATGCATACAATGCGTTCAATGACTAACTCGTTCCTTTGTGCAACGAAGAGATGTGCAGTGCATGTGCTTTTGGATTGCATTCCACATTCGATCACCTAATAAGAGTTTCATTGAATTGCAAAATTTATCTATCTTGTTCCTCTTTGCAAAATGAAAAGACATTACATGTGCTTTCGCATGCATTTCTACTCTAAAACTAATTCATGTGTGCACAGACGACAAAACCTCATTTGAGCTGTCGCTTTACAATGCATACAATACCTATGTCGTTCCATTGTGCAATGAAGAAATGTGCAATGCATGTGCTGTTGCATCTTGCAAGGTACATGCAATCAAACGTTGTGCTTTGAAGAAATAACAGATAACTAATATGCAATATCTTGCAGTTCAGTGCATTCAAGAACTAGCCCAGTCCATAGTGCGTTGATAACGTGTGTTGTTTCATTGCAATGCATACAATATCTATCTTCCCCTTTGCAATAAAAAGAAAAGACTTAACATATGTGCTTTCCCATGCATTTCCCTTCTACAAATAATTCATTTGTGCACTGACGAGAAAACATCACATGAGCTGTAGCTTTACAGCATACAATAACTAACTCATTCCTCATTTGTGCGACGAAGAAATTGCAATCAATGCATTTGATTTAGGATTCATTGCACATGTGATCAAACGTTGTTTTGATGAGGAAACGTCAAATGAGCTTATAAAGGAGTTTATAATGCCTAAAATGACTAAATCGGCCCTCCAGTACTAAAATGGCCCAGAGTACTACATCTTGAACTTTCTAAACATACTCCTGAATGGTGACTCATTTTCAAGCATTCAAAAGCCTTTATTTTACTTCTGGCCAAAGAATTCTTGAAAATTGTTACTATACAGGATGACCTCCTATCATATTTTAGCCAGACAGACATTTGACCTACTGGACATATTTCTGGCCCAAGAGTACTTGATCTTGAACATACTCATAGACTCCCTTTGATCTGCTTAAGCTATATAGAATGTCCATATCTGACCTATTGAACTAATTTCTGGTCAAAGGGTCCTCCAAAGGTTTTAAACAATAGAAACATTCAGACTCCTTCTGATGTTTTATAAGCTATAGATTGGTTCCTTTTTGACCAACTGAACATTGCTCTGGTCCACGAATACTGAGATCTTGAACTTTCTAAACATACTCATTGGCTGCTTTTGATATAATTCAGCCATACAAGAGTCCTTATTTTACCTACTTATATTTATGGCAAAAGAGTTCTTGAACGTTAAGTTACTTGAACGTTAAGTTACTAAGTCTATTGGCAAGACAGATATTTGACCTACTGAACATATTTCTATCCCAAGAGTAGTTGATCTTGAACATTCTATATATACTCATAGACTCCTTAATGCTTCCTACCGTTAAGCTATGTCCACATCTGACCTTTTGAACTCTGGTCAAAGTTTCCTCAAAAGCATTTAAAAAATATAGAAACATTTAGACCGATGTCATATAAGCTATAGGTTCCTTTTTGACCTTCTGAACATAGTTCTGGCCCATGAATCTTGAAGAGACTGACTGTGATATTACTTCTGCCATACAAGAGTCCTTATTTTACCTTCTAAAAATTCTGACCAAAGAGTTCTTGAACGTTAAGTTACTATAGAGAAAGACCTCTTAATATGTTGACCTCTTAATGTGTATTGGCAAGAAAGATATTTGACAGACTGAACATATTTCAGCCATACATTGGTACCTTTGATGTGCATATTTCTAGCCAAAGAGTATTTGATCGTTAGGTTACTAAAACATAGAGATTTACTTATGATGTTTTATTGACCAGGCAGATATTTGACCTCCTGAAAATATTTCTGGCAAAAGAAAACATGATCTTGAACTTTCTAAAGATTCTCATAGACTCATTTTGATGTTACCTCAGGAGTCCTTGTTACCTCAGGAGTGTTACACCAGGAGTCCTACAAGAGTCTTTGTTTTACCTACTGAACATATTTCTGGCCAAAGAGTTCTTGAACTTACTATATTATACCTCTTATCATGTTATTTTAGAAGATATTTGACCTACTGAACATAATCGGGCCCACTAATACAAGATCTTGAACTTTCTAATAGTCATACTCTATACAGACTGATGCTTCCTAAGCCATAGAGAAGTCTCTGGTCGAAGGTTTCTCAAAACGTTTTGAAAAATATAAACTTATAGACTCCTTCTAATGGAGTCTATATTGTTGTGTGAAATATGCAACTTGTTCAGTTATTACCAATGTAAATTGCTTTTATAAGACTTTACAGTCTTTTATATATATAATTTTTTATATGTAAAGCAGTTTATAGGTATTATATTACAGTTTTTTATATGTACATCTGTTTATAAGACTTTATAGGTAGTCTTTTATATGTATTACAGTTTTTTATATTATGTAAAACTCTTTATAAGGCTTTAATAGGGTAGTCTTTTATAACAAAGCATTAAAGCTGAAGAGTTATAATGAATGACACAGAAACATTTTGTAATAAAAATGTTTATTGAGTTTATAAAGAATACACAGAAACATGTTGTGATAAAAATGTTTGTTGGGTTTATAAAAAGTACACAGAAACATGTTATGATAAAATGTTTTATTAATGTAATGGATAAGTAAATGTAATCAGTATTAAGAAACAAATATTATGCATGCATAATATAGTAAGGGAAAATCAAGTATTACCTTAGTGTTGTGTTCCAGACCAAAAGGAGGAGGATGCTGAGAGGCCGTGCACGGAAAAGGAAGACCAAGAGGAATAAAGCTTCTTTTATTGAAAAAAAAAGGGATCTGAAATCTTATATCTGAAATTGTGAAAGGGACTGAAAGAGTTAAACATGTTTCAAGATCTAGGATTGGACAAATTGTGCATATGAAATTATGTATGTAAGAAAGAGGTGTGACATGTAATATGCATTATAAAAAGTACAGTAGTTTGAATGGAAGTTAGACGCTGGAAGCTGGGCCAGTCTCTCCATTGTTTGATGATCCAAGCCTGACATCTGCTGGTGTAACTTGTGTACTTCTTTTAATTAACTAAATTTGTAGAATTTGACCAACTTTACCTTACCTGAGAGAATAAATAAAATAAGGTAGAAGGTGAATGATATATAACTAGGTGATAGGGTAGATCTGAATTCATAAAACATGGCGCCCAACCTTGGGCACGTTGATTATTGATTTCTAGCCAAAATCAATAATCAAGTGTTCAAGAATGAAGATAATTATTGTGTAGGTTACATAATACGAGAAGTAGCGAAATAATAAAAACCTTATGAAAAGGTTAAACAAATAGTAGGCTAGTGTTAAAATCTCAAAAGTGAGAGGAAGTCTAAAAAAGAAGTAATCTTTTAGACGAGTGCATGCACGACACTACAAAAGTAAAACTAGTAACTTTTTTAGTACAACTAAAGTAGCTCTAGGTGTGAAAAACACTTAAGTTAACTGAAATAAAAATTAAAACTAATCAAATAATAACTCTGGCTGTAAGGGAGAATTAAACATTTGTAAGACCATACATGCCAGCAGGGCTCTGCATTGCAACTCTTTCACTAGCATATATGGCCTATAATTATTTACAAGTTGGTGAGTGAGGACTAAAACCTACTGTTAATGTTATAAGTGTTGATCTATGTAACTGTGTGTTCTCTAATTGACTGTGATTATGATGTGGGCGGAGTAACATACACAGGTGTGTAATTAATAAAGTGGCCGCCGCTCTATTGTGAGTGTGTGCAGGCAAAACGCCAGATCATGTCTGAGTTGTAAGTTCCTTCGTCATGCTGCCGGTTACCCAGCTCTAACTGAAATGGCAGCGCCAACAGGTTATGTGCCCAGTAAAGAGTATGGGATCCGATGGAGTCGTTTATATTTCGACGGAGAGGAAAAGACCCAGCAAACACAAAAACGTTTCAAAAACGTTTTTTTTCACGTCGTGAAAAGGTTGTGATAACGTTTTTATCCGACGTATTTAATACGACAGATGTCGGGTTTTTTTCATGTTATAAATACGTTTTTTACAACGTTGCATAAAGTCGTAAAAAAGTCGTTTTTTTAACGTTGTTAATGCAACGTTCTTAACACGTAAATATCACGTCTTACTTTCTGGTCGTCGTCAGTTGGTTATAACACATTTACCCGAAATCACCAACACGAAGATTCCAGGTTTTGCTTTGAATGTAAATTACCTTGAAGTGCTCCTCACACACTGCATGTTACATCGGTCTTTTGTGATTCCATTGTGAAGCATAGTCGACCCGTTAAAAACATTAAAACGTCACTGGAAATAAATAGCCTACAGACAGTTAATTCTTAGGGACTGATTTAACTTATTACATTAAAAGTTATGGATTGATTTATTAATTCAACATCATGTAGCCTAACTAACCAACTTTTCCTTCAAGCAAAAGGTGTCCAAAAGACAAAAGGTTTTCCTCAAAAAAGAAAAGAGCTCGCATCTCAATAAATAAATGTATTAATACAAAAAATAAATAAATAAAATAACAAACAATATAAAATATAATAAAAGAACTTTTATTATATTAAATGTTATAACCATTTTAGCAAAACCAATGTAATCAATAAAGAAAATACACAATTTGCACTGCAGCCAATAACAAAAAATAATGTTGACTAAACCAACTATAGACTACAAAGAACATACAGATACACACAACTGTAATAATGCTAAAATATTGATATATGAACAACAACAAAAAAATAGACAATGTTGATTAATAGGGCTGTAACGATACGCTTAATAATATTGGCCAATTACCTTGTTTTAACAAATAAAAGGTAACGTTAAAGGGATAGTTCACTTTGAAATAATTTTTTTATATGTTTTAGCTTACCTCAAGGGCATCCAAGATGTAGGTGTCTTTGTTTCTACAGTATTTTCAATTTTGACATTTTTCAGTCAAACCGTTGTTGTCTGTCAGTCATACACTGGAGGCTAAGGGGGTCCACGTCAAAGCATGCACAGAGAAGTCAAAAATCAACCTGATGTAAGTCCACATTGATGGCCTAAGACACAAAACGAGCGGTTTGTGTGAGAAAACGAACAGTATTTATATCGTTTTTACCTATTGTAATCATAGTGTTCCGTGTTCTCCCACGGAAAGGGCAACCCAGTGCACAAAGGATGGATATTACTCGGTATTTCACTTTATTTGTTTTATTTTTCACAAATAAATAACCAGGTAATAAACCAAGTGGCTGCACATCGGGTTGAAGTCATTATAGATTTAATGAATCGCGCTTCCTTTAAACATAGTGAACTCCGGTCACATGTTCCACCGCACACTCATCTCTTAAAGAGGCACTACACTCTTAAGCTACAAACCTCAAAAACGTTTCTAATATATGATGTAACGCTAGTTTAATGTATACATTTGGATTAAACATGCAAAATAAATAAATAAATAAATAAATAATAACAATAATAATAATAATAATAATGAAATAACAAAACTCCACAGAAAACAAAACACCTCCCACTTAAGTTCCTGATCTTATAATCCAGGGAACTTAAAAAACAAACCCTCTTAATTACACAAAATTATTTGTGTCTATTACAATTTTTTTTTTTTTTTTTTAAGAGAGCCTGTGGCTTTGCATTGCACAATGTCTGTGTTCAATGAAGACTTAGTCTTAGGCCGATGGAGGAACAGCCTAGTCCAATGTCCAAATCAATTACATACATCCCTTTGGCAGGTGTGTGGTGTACTGCCCGGGTATGCAAGGTATAGAATGTGCATGCTCTTACTTCTTCATGTATGTGCAATGTGAATGGCATGGTGGCAGCGCTAGGCTTACACCAACCAGCCAACAGGAGGTAAGGGGGATGAGCAGAATGAGATGGTTTCAGGAAGAAGCGCGTGTCATGGTAGCTGGGGTGGATGAATTTCATCCTCCACCGGGAGAAGGACAACTAGTCTTCTCACGTCTCTTCTGATAACCGTCATGGGCAGTGAAGAACTTCTCTTCTTGCAGCCACCCACCAGAGACACAGGAAGGCCAGTACATGTTGAAATGTCAGCATCCCTGACAATCCCTTTACTGTCAGGATAAGTTGTCAGAATCCGGCCCAAACGAAACTGACCTCTCAAAGCATTTGGGTCAGCAATCCAGACGAGATCCCCGACTTTGACATTCCTCTCCGTCCGGTGCCATTTATGTCGAATGAACAGATTTGGGCCAGCTGAGTTCCCTCCACTTAGCCCAGAACCGGTCCACTCCAATTTGAATAGCCCTTAAACGACACCAGGGATGTGTCTCTAAGTCAAGCCCGCTGGTGTCTCCTCCGAGCGATGCTCGACCAAGTATGAGTGAGTTGGGTGTTAAGTACTCGATCGAGTCTTCCTGTTCTTGAGCTCTGGCATCGATTGGGCGTTCGTTTGTCAGGTTGGCTGCCTGATAAAACAGCGTTTGAAGCTCCCCCCATGTGAGTGACTCTGTAACTCCACCGAGGCTCATGAGCGCCCTCTTCAAAAGCTTTACAGCAGCCTCTGCAGCTCCATTCCTGTGAGGTGCATCTGCAGGGTGAAAATCCCACTTCCACTCAGTCCCGTTCTTAGCGGCAACATTTTCTCTTGACGTAGCCTGCAGGCAAGCCAGATTTTTATACAGCTCACGCAGAGCTGACTTGGCGCCAATGAAGTTGGTGCCTCTGTCGGACCATAGTTTCCTTGGATGCCCCCTCAGAGCAACAAAGCGGGAATATGCTTGGAGGAAGCTTTCTGTCGACTGGTCATCAGTGAGGTCCGCATGGACAGCTCTCGAGGCCATACAACAAAAAACAATACCCCAAACCTTCTTACTTGTCCTTCTTTTAACAGCGTCTTTCACCTCGAAGGGGCCAAAAAGGTCAAGAGTTGTATACTCGAATGGGCTTGCTCTTTTGGTGCGCTCTTGAGGGAGATCACTCATTACTTGCTGACACATCTTGGCTCTTTGCTTTCTGCAGGTGACACAGTTGTTCAGCACCTTTTTAACTGTTCTTCGTCCCTGCACAATCCAGGCTTTACTTCTTGTCCGTAGAAGGGTAGAGGCAACACCTTCATGATTTTCTTCATGTGCCTCCCTGGCCAGTAGGATTGCAAGCCACGACTGGCATGGAATTAACGGTACAGCCACTCTATCCTCATTCCAACATTGGATTCTCCCTCCGCAAAGCAAGAGTCCTGTCAGTTCCTCTTTCTGAACAACCAGGCGATTCAGGGTTGTGTCCCGAAACTCAATACCATCTTTGAGCTTCGAGAGCTAGATCTTTGAAAGCTTTTGCCCTTTTCTCCACAGATAGGCATGGTCTTGCCTCCCACTTTGACCCAACTGGGGCCTGGCTGTTACCTAGCCAGATTTCTACTGCTTGTTTCATCCATGCAATGGTCCCGCATAATCGTGCCAGTGAACTGAACCTTCGGGGGTCGACAAGGCGCACAAGTGCTATACTGGATAGGCTTGACCATTTCCTGGACTGGGCTGCTGCTGTAACTAGGGCTGAAAATGCCTTTCTCTGAAGTGCCCCAATCTCCTCAGCAACAGAGGGGTTGATCTCTCTGGCAGTTTTAACAGGCCAATCTGATTCAGGCAACTTCAAAAATTCTGGTCCTTCCTGCCAGGCTGATCCTTCAGCAAGCTCCTCAGGGGATGCCCCTCTCGTGATGAGGTCGGCGACGTTCTGTCTTCCTTCGACCCACCTCCAGTCTTCTACTGATCCGGCCTTTTGGATTTCTCCAATCCGGTTTGCAAAAAATGTCTGATAGCCATAACTATCCTTCTGGATGGCTCCCAGGATTGTCTGGCTATCGACAAAATGGATCCACCGATCGACCTTGATGTAGCAGTGCTTCTCGAAGTATGTCTTCAAGCGAGATGCAAAGACAGCCCCGCACAACTCTGCTTTGATGACATCACCTTTCTGGTCTAGAGGAGTAAGCTTGGCCTTTGATTCAACCAGCCTTACTGCGACTCCATTTTCTGTCACCCACCGTAGGTAAAGAATGGCTCCGTAGGAAGCTTCACTACCATCGGAAAACGTGATCCCCATTGGGCGACCTATGGCTCCAAGGGGTGTGAGACTCCTGTTGAATCGAAGTTGGCCAAGCCTTACATATTGCTCGAAGAGTTTTATTGCAGCCTCTCGAAGACGTAGCGAAAGAGGATTGTCCCAGGTGTCCTTGGAGGGTTGGTCTCTTCCTGCTTCCTGAAAGGACTCTCTTACGAGCATCACTCCTCGTTGCTTGGCAGGTGAGGCCAGACCGATGGGGTCATAAAACCCTGCGATCTGACTCAGCAGCATGCGTCGGGTAAGAGGGTCGGGGGTGCTGCCTCTGATCTCATCCTCTCGTAGATCCAGACCAGTCCTCATCTTTCCTCTCCTTCTTGAGAAGTTCACTGATGTCAGCACACAAAGTTTGTCAGAGTCAGGTTCATATCCCAATCCCAATGCCTTATTCTCCTCGTCCCGCATCTGGTTGGGGAGTATCAGAGTCTTGGCCTCTGTTGACCTGACATTGCTTGGGTCAGTGGGTTTTCTACTCCTCCCACTTTGGCCTGTCAGGACCCAGGGCTTGAGGGAGAAGCCACCCGCTTTTAGGATCTCTTCCACTCTTTCAGTCAACCTATTCAGAGTTTGGAGATCATCATGTGACGTCAAGATGTCATCCACATAACAGTCCTCTGTCAGGATCCGGCGCTCTTCAACCATGGATGTAAACTGAGGCAGATTCGCCGTCTCTCTCATGGCAACCTGAGCGATGCATCCGGCAGGTTTGTCACCGATGTTAACTCTGACGACAGCAAACTCACCGATTTCATCTTCGGGGTCATCCCTCCAGAGGAACCGATGGAGATGGACCTCCTCGTCCTTCAGCCACACTGAATTGTACATTTTTTTAACATCACCGAGGGCAGCATGCAGCCTGCTCCTGAATCTAAGCAGGACACCTCGGATCGGATTGAGGACATCAGGGCCTTTGTGCAGGAGGTTGTTCAGGCTAAACCCTCTGAACTCCTGGCTACTGTTCCAGACTATCCTTACTGGCGTTGAGCTAGAATGAGGGTTCGGGGCAACCACATGGCTGATGTACCAGATTGGGCCGTTCCAACCCATGATATTTTCCTCCGTGAGTTTTATGGCTGCTCCTCTTGATACCATCTCACGGATCTGATCTCCATATGCCGCTTTCCACACAGGTTCTCTTGCCAGCCGAGCCTCCGTGTTCTTGAAGGTTGCTTCCACCGCCCTGCGGTTATCTGGGAGAATCGCTGGACTTACTTTCCATGGGTAGGCCGCATCCCAGTGTGGGGCATCGCTGTGTTTATCCGCTAGCACATAAGAGAGGCAGTCCTTTATCTTTTCTAAGCCCCTTTCTTCTCCAAGGGTCATCTCTTTGCCTCCCGGAGGGCACTTGCTGCACTTGCAGCTCCCGCATTTCGGGTCACATGCTGCACCAATACTATCCCACTTGAACCACTCAAACGCCTCCTTATTCGTGACAGTGGTACTGCTGAGGATTACTTCTTCCATTGTTATTGGATCCTCACTCAAGCCTTTGGAGTCCACAAGGACCTCCTTGTACACCTTTGAGGCAAGGTCAATAAGAGTGCCTATCAGCTGGCCTGAGTTAGTTGTCACTTCCAGTAACATCATTATAACTGGGTACTCTTTCAATCCACCTCCAGCAGTACAGATCGTGGTTGATGCTTTGTTGGAAAAAGCATTCCTGAATTCTGCTCTTAATTCCGGATTGACTTTCGCCAAGAGCTCTTCTTGCTTGCTGGTCAGCCCGAGGCCTTTCCTCTCCGCCCTTTTAGTACCTTGCACCTCGCTGCCAGCGTCTTTCTCTCGAGCGATGTAATTTGAGCACAGCAGATAGTGGTGAGGCTCTTCTTTGCGGCAGTCCATTTTACCGCAGAGGAACTTCGGGTTGCAACGGCCATCCTTTTGGTGGAAGCACAGGCAACGATTGCATATTTGATGGGTCTTTAAATGGGCTTTTCTCCTCTGGAGATCCAATTCCCTGAAGGTTTTGCAGGCAAACAGTCTACCAGCATGTGTCTCATCAGCACATGCAGTGCACGAGCTCAAGCGTGGCTTTGACTGAGACTCTCTTTGGCCTGAGGTAGCATTGGAGAACGCTTTCTTGACTCCTCCTGGCTTGTCTACCAAACCTTTCACTGAGAAGCTTCTGTCCCTAGGGCAAACCTCTAGCTGATCCAGCTCCTCCAGGATCGCCTCCTGCTTCTTCAGGAAATGCAGTAAGCAGTCAAAATGGTTATTCGAATCAAACCCATTCACAGGCTCAGTCTTGTGCACAATCCATTTCTCCTTCAGAGCACTTGGTAGCTTGCATTCAAGGGACTGTGCTACCCAACGGTTCTTTATTACCTCCTCTTCTCCTAGGATCACAAGGTTACTTAGGGCCCGCTCCACCGCTTGAATCAGCTCAATTGCTTTCCTAGGGTTGTCTCCCTTTACGGAGGGTAAGCCCTGAACCTCCTCGGATATCTTCAGAACAATTTTTGCCGAAACGGTTATCGAGGCGCCTGAACATTTCATCTGCCGATGCACAGCTAGACAGAACTAAGCCTTTCTTCACCCTGTCCTCGAGACTTTCCAGGAGGTGGAACCTTGTAACACCAGCCGTCCTCAGTGGGTTTCCCAGCTCTTCCAGCTCTTCCCACTCAGCCTTCCACCGATAGTAGTCGGTCATGTCTCCTGAGAATTTGGGCAGGCGTGTTCTTTCAAGACTGATCTGTGGTCGGAAGCCGTACGCCCCGGGATGCAGGCCAGGGATGCTTTGTCGTGGTGCAAATGGAATTTGGGGCTGCGTGCTATCTCCAGTGGGCCCCTCACCTGACTCGCTCTGCTCTTCATTCGTATCTGCTCCTTTAGCCTCTTCTATCCGCTTTAACTTTTGCCAGCTCCGTACCCAGTCATGCAGTCTGTTGACCAGATTGTATAGTTGCTGCTTATACACTGTTGTCTTGGCTCCAGGGACAAGACTTTCCCATTCGACTACCTTCTGCTCAAGCATTTTGATTCTCTCCAGCAGACCCTCTCTCAGGACTTGAAAGTCATCCTCCGACAAATCCTTCACATCGGTGTCCTCCACTTCAGTGCATTTTTCCTCTGCACCATCGGCGTACAATTTAAGGTCGACATAGGCGAATTTAGACCATAACGTCTCCTTAGCAAGCCGTAGAGTTTCTGTATAGGTAGCAAGACAAGTCGCCATTTTCTCATCTACATGAGCCACTTCTTTGTCTGTTTTTTCTTTTTCGCCATCCACTTCTCCTCAGAGCGTCAACATATTCGAGTCCAGTGTCGTGCAGCTTCCCAAAGTCCACACCAAGAGCTCTGATCTCATCAATAAGCACCTTTTTCTCTAGGAGGTCTATAGTGAGTGACAGCTTTTTGGCTCTCTTGCTGAAAGAGCTCTGTGCTGTTGAGCGCTTTCCTTTCAAGGCCACTAATTCTGCCGAATCCATCTTCCTTCCTGCACTGACCAAGGTGCTGGGCAACCCAGTGCACAAAGGATGGATATTACTCGGTATTTCACTTTATTTGTTTTATTTTTCACAAATAAATAACCAGGTAATAAACCAAGTGGCTGCACACCGGGTTGAAGTCATTATAGATTTAATGAATCAGCGCTTCCTTTAAACATAGTGAACTCCGGTCACATGTTCCACCGCACACTCATCTCTTAAAGAGGCACTACACTATTAAGCTACAAACCTCAAAAACGTTTCTAATATATGATGTAACGCTAGTTTAATGTATACATTTGGATTAAACATGCAAAATAAATAAATAAATAAATAAATAATAACAATAATAATAATAATAATGAAATAACAAAACTCCACAGAAAACAAAACACATAGCCATGACAAAATGATCTGTCGGCACTGGCGCTTCGGTCTGCGCATGCACTGGAAGTAATCGCTTGCGCGCCTAAGTCACTCTTTGTTTATACAGAGATTTCGGAAGTTTTACCTTTCACTAAACATATTTAGATATACGGGAAACCGCAATGGAAGATGATTTCGGTATATCTAAATATGTTTAGTAAAACGTAAAACTTCCGAAATCTCCGTGTAAATATTGAGTGACGTCACACGCAAGCGATCACTTCCAGCGTAACATTGAACTGATTCAGTTCGGTTCAGTTGGACACTGCACAACTGATTCAGATCACTGTGATTACACGAGATAAAAACTATATAAATACTGTTCGTTTTCTCACACAAACCGCTCGCTTCGTGTCTTGGGCCATCAATGTGTACTTACATTTACGAGTCATTAAATCATGTTTAATTTTGACTTCTCTGTGCATGCTTTGACGTGGACCCCCTTAGCCTCCAGTGTATGACTGATAGACAACAACGGTTTGACTGAAAAATGTCAAAATTGAAAATACTGTAGAAACATCCTACATCTTGGATGCCCTTGAGGTAAGATAAAACATATCAAAAATTAATGTCAAAGTGAACTATCCCTTTAAGTGTGGTGAGCAGGACGGCGGAGAGAACGTCGCGAGGCCGGTGGTGCGATTGCTAATGAGCAGCACCTGTGCAGCACACCGGTCTCGCATCTCTCACGGAGAAGCAGAAGCTCGATCATCCACTTCGTTGCTCCCCCGTTATGCTTCCGCTCCTCCGTGAGAGATCAGAGACCGGTGTGCTGCTCATTAGCAATCACACCACCGGCCTCGCAACGTTCTCTCACGTGCCTTGTCCGTCCTGGGGCCTGTACCATGATGGTAGTTGAGCAAACTCAGGATTGCAGGATTAGTTTCGAGTTGACAAAACCAAACCAATCCAACCAGGCTTTGTTGGTACCATGATGCTGATCATCAACTTTCTCTGTCAACTCAGGCTTTGATCTTGAGTTTAGGAGTTTAGGTGTGACATCAGTAGCAAACAGCCAATCACATGCTGAGAAAGCACATTGAAATTAAACACATTGAAATTAAACACATTCAAAACACATTGAAATTCATTTCTCATGAGAGCAGCAGTGCGATTCACGTATTAAATAAAAGTATTAAAATATTAAAAATTTAAACAAATTTACACAGCAAGAAGAAAATAGCTGTCTATGAAAGAGGGCAACTAAAAGAAAGTCTCGCTACTGTAGATCAGTGCAAGTAAAAGTTGTGAAGTTAGTTAATGTTGATAAAGGTATAGAGAGACTTTAACATTTAAGCTCACATGTAGTCATTTTATAGCTTCATTTATTGATTCTAAAGCATATTTATATTGCCTTTATATACACATTCATTTAAAATCTGCGTAATAATAACTGATGAACTTAAATTAGATTGTTTTAGGGTATAATAATTACAGAAATAATTTCTAAATCATCCAAATTTATTTACTAAAAGCGGTTTGCAACCTCTTACCTGGAACATAACCTGCCCTGGACCAGGTTAGCCGTGGAGTGTAAGTTACTATGGCGATGAACACTGCTAAAAGCCAAACCACTTTCATGGTACCTAAAACCCAGGGTTGGCACAAACTAAACTGAAACATATCGGGCTAGCCACCTAAACCGGCTTCATGGCATAGGCCCCTGCTCACCACAGTAAGTTAAGCAGACAATACATAATCACGACAATGAGGCGTCGGTGCCTGAACTCATAAAATGAGCTGAAACTGAGAAATATATATTGAAATCAATGTCTACTTTTAAACAGAAAAGTTAGTCATGGCTCGCAATGATTGTTGAGCCACCAGCCCTGACAGAAGTTTCCACTTTGAATCCTTTAGACTGGTTGTTTTTTCTCCAGCATCTAAAGTGAGAAAGAAAATAACCAAAATGTAAATGTAAAAAAAACAATGGTTGTCCAAAATGTGAAGTATACTCTGGAGTTTATCCCTCTACACGTACAAGATTTCAGTCAGATAAATTGTGGCTAAATGTTTGCTTGACTGAGTGACGTCACGTGAAAACATTAATTAAACTGTTAACTTACAGACAGTGCATACTTTTAGGTTAAATAAATGAGCTTACTATTCACATCCATATACCATTTGCCATTAAAACATTTAACGTTACAAAACTATCAAAATCTCTCATCTAACGTTACACATAAAATGCGATTAAACGCCCAAACAATCAGCTTAACCTAACTTGCCTCCTCCAACAGTTAACGTTAGCCTAACGTTAGCATAGCATTTGGTTAAGATGCTAACGGACTATTTTGAATACACTAAACCATTTCTATACAGTAAATATTCAACGAAAGTCTGTCATTTACATGAAAGAAAGTGTCAGAAACATTTGTATGTACTAGTTGTGTAATTTTAGGGACTACACTTACCTGAAAGTAGTTAAAACAACAGTGAGAGACGGAGTTCAGCAGCTTGTCAGTTGAACTGTCGGCCGGTTTCCATGGTAACGCCCTCCGCTCAAGTTCAAATGCGGCTCGAATTTCAGTAGCCTCGTGAGACCATTCTGATCTCGCGAGCTTTCAAGGTTTCACTCGCTGGCGGAGTCAGAATTTCAGCGCGCGCGCCATTAAAACATGTAGAAGTCACGCAGCATTTACATACATTAATTAGAATTGATGGAATGATTAGGGCCCAAGCCCTGAAAGGGCGCAGAGCCCTATTGTTTTCCTTCCGATTATTAGGGCCCAAGCCCTGAAAGGGCGCAGAGCCCTATTGTTTTCCTTCCGATTATTTTTTTTTTTTTTAGGGCCCAAGCCCTGAAAGGGCGCAGAGCCCTATTGTTTTCCTTCCGATTAGTAGGGCCCAAGCCCTGAAAGGGCGCAGAGCCCTATTGTTTTCCTTCCGATTATTTTTTTTTATTTATTAGGGCCCAAGCCTGAAAGGCGCAGAGCCCTATTGTTTTCCTTCCGATTATTTTTTTTTTTTTTTTTTTTTTTTTTTCTAGCGACTATTCGGGCACTTTTGAGGCCCTTAACATGCTCGAAAACTCTTGAAACTTTGCACACGGGTCAGAACCCGCGGCCATCAGAGCCGGGCTGAAGCTGGTACCCGGGCGTGGCAGGGCGGCTCGTCAGCGCCCCCTGGAATGGGGTCCGAACACCTGGTCCATAACTCAAACACACTTGCATGTAATAATATGAAACTCGGTACACATGTCGATAGCAGAATTTCATCTATACCTCGCGTTCTTACTTTTTACCCCAGCCCAACAGGAAGTTGGCTATTGAGGTTTTTTTGTAAAACACACGCAATGAACTTTTAAATACTCCTCCTAGAGCTCTGATCCAAATTCGACGAAACTCGGTCAGCGTGAAGTCAAGACATTGAGGATGAAAGTTTGTGTGGGGATTTTTGATATCTCGAACGGTTTGGCCGTGGTGAGGAAACGAAACTATGGCGAGAAACGTGAAACAGGAAGTGTGTCATAACTTCAGCATACATTAACTGATCTGGATGAAACTTCAGCAGTGCGTTCGCTGTAAGAGGACGATCACATGGATGTGACTATTGTGAGTCAAAGTTATAGCGCCACCAACTGGCAGCAGGAAGTGTGTCACTTTCAAAATGCTTTGAAATCACCCTCTTATTTTTACCCGATTTGCTTCAAACTTCATCTGTATAATGTACATACACGGCAGATGAAGACCTATGAATGGATTCTTGATATCTTTGAAACTGTTGCCGTGGCGACGCATCAAACTTTACCATTCTTTTAGGATGCATTCTTTTAGGGATTCGAACATTTGTCCATAAATCAAACACACGTGCATGGATTAATATGAAACTCGGTACACTCATAGATCACATCAGGCCAAACAACTTTCGTGCTCTAAGTTTTACGACAGTTCAAACGGAAGTCGGGAATTATGTTTTTTTTTTTTTAGATAAATGTCCTAGAAAAACATCAAATTACAACCCATGCTGTTACCAATCACCACCAAACTCTGTGTGCATGAAGTCAAGACATTGAGGATGCTAAATTCCGGACGGATTTGTGATATCTCGAACGGTTTGGCCGTGGCGAATTTTTTTGACTAAAAAAGGACACATAAAGTGTGTTATAACTTGGTTAGTTTTACTGACAGTTACAAAACTTGCCGTGTATATTGTTCTATTCAAGCCAAACAACTTTCTAATTAACAATAATAAGCTCAAACCCACAGAAAGTCAGATATTGTAGTTTGAATATGATCATGCTCTTTCTGAGCCTGAGTCTTTCTTGAGTCTCTTGACACACAGTCTGTGTGTGTGTGTGTGTGTGTGTGTGTAGGGGGAGGGGGCTTAATCATTTCACTGTGTGTCTGGCCTGCTAAAGTAAATACATTTCTTAAGCCTGGTATTTTTTAAATAAGTTTTTATTTTTATTTTTTTATAAGTAAAGGCATATAACCTGTTTAATTGTAGTGCATTGACAATAGTTTTATATAATTAGTGTATTAATTAAATTAACTTGGTCCATAAATCAAAAAGGAAGTGTGTTAAAACTTCTGCATACATTAACTGATCTTGATGAAACTTCAGCAGTGTGTTCGTTGTAAGAGGCCGATCACATGGATGTGACTATTGTGAGTCAAATATATAGCGCCACCAACTGGAAGCAGAAAGTGTTTCACTTTCAAAATGCTTTGAAATCACACTCTTACTTTTACCCGATTTGCTTCAAACTTCATCTGTATAATGTAAACACACGCCAGATGAAGAGCTGTGAAAGCATTATTCAATATCTAAGATAATGTTGCCATAGCAACGCATCAAACTTTAACATTCCTTTTTTTTGATGATTTTGAGTCTCTTAGCGGCTTTTGGGGCCCTTAATGGGTTTGAAAACTCTTGAAACTTTGCACACAGGTCAGATCCCACAGCCATCAGAGCCGGGAAGATGGTACCCGGGTGTGGCAAGGGGGCTAGACAGCGCCCCCTGGAACGGGGTCCAAAAACTTGGTCCATAAATCAAACACGCTTGCATGTAATAATATGAAACTCAGTACACATGTTGATCTCATCGTTTCATATATTCATATATTCTCCTCAAGCCGGACAACTTTCTAATTTACACTCATGAGCTAGGACCCACAGAAAGTCAGATATTTTGGTTTGAAAATGTTGAGTGTCTCTCTGAGCCTACACTTCTGTATGGCAAGCCCTTTTAACATTTAAAAGCTAAGTTTGACTATTCGTAATTAACATTGTAGATATCAACAACGTCTTTCTAGTCGTAATTACATTTTGGATAGTTTGTATTATCATTTAAGATATCTGTAACGTAATTGTGACTAGTCGAAACGACAGATAGAGTATGGCAAGCCGTTTTAACATTTAATCATTTTAACCTACTAGTCTCTATTTTCATGCTACTAGTACTTATTTTTTAGATACTAGTATCTATTCCATTAAGTACTAGTACTTATTCATTAGCTACTAGTGCTTATTCTTTAGATACTAGTGCCTTTTCTTTAGATACTAGTGTTTATTCTTTAGGTACTAGTACCTTTTTAAAGATACTAGTACTTATTCATTAGACACTAGTCCTTATTTATTAGATACTAGTACTTATTCATTAGATGCTAGTCCTTATTCATTACATACCAATGCTTATTAATTAGTTACTAGTACTTATTCATTAGATGCTAGTACCTATTAAATAGATACTAGTACTTATTCATTAGACACTAGTACTTATTTCAATGGTGACTAGTAACTATTCTTTTGTTACTAGTCACATTTTTTCCAGTGACTTCTATGGTGATCTGTCATTCAGATATCAACTATTCAGTTCTGACTAGTATGTTAGTATGTATTCCAATTGTGGAATACATACTAGTATGTATTCCAAAGCAGGGGTTACGTTTTTGCACGTCGTGCAGAATAACCCTAAAGGCACCAAGGTGGCGGTGCCACCGGCTT
>JAQIUQ010006904.1:0-11495 GCA_030378365.1 Hybognathus amarus | reverse complement strand
ATATAACCTAGATATGTGAATTAAATAAGTAAGGAATAATTTACGACAGGCCGTTGAATTATTAGAAAAATAATGCACACCCGAGGTGGGAATGCGGTCACGACGCGAAGCGGCAGTGGCCGTTACACCTCGGGTGTGACATTATTTTTCGGATAATTCAACGGCCCTAAGTCAATTATTCCGCTTATACTACAGTTACAACACCTCAAAACATTGTTCAGATGATTCGTATCAAGACGTTTGTCAAAGTTTTTGACATTAAAGCGCTCTTGTATGTAGGACTTATTTCTTATGCATCTAATCCCATGCCTCCCTTGCTAATTCCAAAACGTCATTTTAGAGGTAGTAGTAACGGAGGTTTGAGCCACTGATGGCAGACGAATGTAATGATGGGTGACACAATTCGCTGAATATTCGAAGACCGACTGTTTCCATCGACTGTAGTAGCAGGTCTTACCATCTGAGTGAACACAGACTGAACGCGCTGCTCTGCTGAACTGCGTGTTTGGGCATGATCAGCCAGAAAGTATACATTCATAACTGGCGAAAGGCCTAAACTAGTCTGTCCCGGCTTTATGCAGTTATTAGTGCAGTTATTAGAGAGAGAGAGAGAGAGAGAGAGAAAGACGTTGAAATAATGAGACAGAAAAGCATGTGCGTCAATATTAATATTATTATTTATTTATTAACTTCGTTTTAATTAATTCGTTCATTATTGTTTTCTATAATTGACATTGGGTACCCAATAAATGAAAAACACAAAGCCCTTTTAACAAGTAAGCCTATCAATAATTATTTATTTGTTATATTATCTGGAATAATTACGAAAATCCGTGCAGCAGGACCATTAATTTATTTATATATTCAGTTTAATTTTCTATTTAGCCTATTATAGATAGGACTATACTTTATTTATTAAAATTAAACTGTATGTGTCAGTTGATTGTGAAGTTAGACATTGAATATTTCAGATCAAGTGCATGGGGCTGCATGTCTTCTCTTGTTATGAATTGAATCCTATTTTCCGTTAACTCTGCGCAGTGATATGGAACTGTAATGCGGTTCAAACTTGCCTGAAACTACTTTAGCCGTGCGTTTCCCTGAAAATAATTGCACACCTTTTAGAACGTTCTCAACCAATCAGAATCAAGCATTCAACAGCCCTGTGGTATAAGTGAAATTACTGAACTTAAATATACAAGCTTGATAAAAATGATCATTTTAGAAGAAAATTTCAAATGGCATTTAGAGGCTTTTGCATCTGAACTCTTTCATATATTCCTGTGATCAAAGCTGAATTTTTCAGCATCATTACTCCAGTCTTCAGTGTCACATGATCCTTCAGATGTCAGTCTAATATGATGCTTTAATGCTCAAGAAAAACTTATCACTGTTGATTTTTTCAAACATTCTTTAATTGATAGGAAGTTCAAAAGAACATTTATTTGAACATATCTTTTGTAACATTGTACTTACTTTAGTTCTATTAATCCATCCTTGCAGAATAACCATATTCATTTTAAACGTTAGTGTATAATTTGTCATTACTTGATCAGTTTTTTCTGCACCTTTATAGTTTTGTGAGAAATAAAACAAAATCCATGGTGTGTGTATTTTCCTCATCTTTATTGAAAATGAAGGGCACAAATGAACACCCTATCTCTCTTAGAAAACCCGTTGAAAACCCCAGCCACAATACTCAAACAAAAAAAAATACAATGAACTACTACTTAAAAACACCTAATCTAAAATATACATACAAAGTGTCCGATCCCCCACACTTTCCTTGTGAAACATGTCACTCTACAAAGGGCAAAAACATAGTAATTACACATTCAGTGTTACTTCAAATTGCATGACTGAAATCAGGTCTCTAGATTATGACCTGTCCATTGACGGATTCAGGAAGGTTTAGATACTGTGTTTAGGCTTTGGAGGGCAGCAGATACAGAACTGTAGAGTGAAAATCGGTTTTAAAAAGCATCCATGTTTAACAGTGAACTGCAGACAGGTCTTAGATTTTCTTCACGGCGTCGTCAATTTCACTTATCTGCTCTTTCAGTTGGTTCCACTGCTCTGGGTTCAGGGAAATACCTGTAATAAACACATCAAACAGAACTCTGGGAAATAAACAACTCGGATCACATACACAAAATGCATCTGGACACATATTGTTTTATTTTTATGGCATGTGAATAAAAAAAAATGTAAAATGTGTGTGCACGGATGAATTCTGTAAAAAAATTTAAAAGAATTGTGAATTATTTGATTTCATGGTAACTTTAAAACCCACATTGCTGATTCTCTACCATGGGGATTTCAACTGCCATATTTGAATCAATCAAGTATAGACACCTACCTTTCCTGCCTGGTTTCATTTCTCCTTCCTGGTCCATCCAGTATTCCCGGATATCAATCAGGACTTTTCCCTTGAAATCCCGAACACTGACATACCTCATCTTTCCTATCTTTAAAAACAAAACAACAATATAACATACAATGTATGCAGTGTGGTAAGGATGTATCAAGTAAAGCTAAACATTTATGTCATCATATTTCTGTTAGGTCATTCACCTGGAACATGTTATCTTTTTCACTGCTGCTGCTTTTGGAGGCTGATGACACTTTTGAAGTTTCTCCACTTTTTTGTTTCTTTGATGGCTTCTCTGGTGCTGCCTGCTTCTTTCTCTTGGCCTGAAATACAGAATTTTACATCGTATTGCGAGTCGTAATCAGGAACATGGCGCTTCGGTTTTAACAGTCATACGTTAAGGCCCTGTCCACACTACTGCGTTTTCGTTTAAAAACCGAGAATTAAAACGAATATAATCTCAGTCCACACCAGAGTTTAGCTGTGTATTAGAATTGATCTTCGTCCACATTAAAACGACTGAAAAGCGAATCACGTGACCTGGCACCAACACTGGGCATGCACATGCCGGTGTAAACGGTGGCTGACGAATCAAGGAAGGACACGTCATGACTGATGACACCCAATGAGCGTGAACCTCGGCGTCAGTGTTTCTATAGAGAGCCTAAGTCCCTCCCCTTCCGGTCGACCACCATGGGACCTTATATCGGAAAAATATTGAATGGTAGTCAATGGCGAGAGATAACAAATATTTTGATTTCGTTTAAATTGATCCCTGAATTACACATATGATGTTTGTCAATTTAAAAGACACATTTTAAAGTCAAGAAAGTCGCAGTTTGATGTAAAACTGTTGAGATATAAGACTGTGAAAATACGTAATTACAAAGACTACAAACCCCAAAGGCGCACATTTTCTCTCAATGAATGAAGCGAACTTTACTGAGGCTGTGTCATAGTTTCTATAGTCTTCCGTTATAATCGTAACGTTACCGTCATGAGTGTGTAATTCCAGACTGCACACACACACAGCAGCTGATCTCGCTCGTTGTTTCGCCTCCGGGAAATGTAGTTCATTGAGGGTTTTTCACATAAAACTAAAAGTTACTCTTCTGTTTTATGACGAACTGCGAACTTTCTTGGCTTTCATAATTATCTTTTAAATTGACAAACATCATATGTGTAATCCAGGACACAGTTCAGACGGAATAAAAAGATAAGTTATCTCTCGCCATTGACTACCATGCATTGTTTTCCGAAATAAGGTCCCATGAACCGGAAGCGGAGGGGCGGAGACTTAGGCTGCAAAACGGAGCTGCAGCGTTTCTAAACGTCTCCGTTTTAGGCTTCGTCTTTGCCGTTTTAGTCTGGACGGAGGTACAAACGTAGCAAAAGGTCTCCGTTTTTAAACGAAAATGCAGTAGTGTGGGCGGGGCCTAAGGTGCAAATAGTATAGCTAAACATTTCATATTTGACAAATGCGTTATAGAAATGATCCAAACAGCTCAACCGGATCTGTTTTCAGCGTATTAGGCATGTAATTGAGAATGAACGTGTGAATAATGTGCGAATTAATTTTCATAGTCTCATTAATTCACTTAACTCTTAAATTCTAAAATAATAGAAGTAATGAAGAAGTAATTTGAAATGTAGATATCTTCTGTGGAAGTCTCAGGAACAAAAAAAATATTCATCCTGTCAACCAAATGCTATTTTGCATTATTTTTCAACTGAATAAATTAAAAAACCGACATGGTATTGTACCAGAAAAAACTCTGGTATTGGCTATTGTTATCCAATCTTTGCAATCTAGAATTAAAATGCCCATATTTAGAATAACGTAGACTCACTGTATTCGGGACACTAGACCGTTTCCGCAAATTCTATAAATATACACTTCATTTATAATAAACACATGCAATTTTCATTTCTTTCATTTAGGTGATCTTCGTGTCCATACCTTTGTGTCAACTTCACTGTCAGAGTCACTGTCTGAAGAAGAAGACAACACTTCCTTTGACTTAGGCATTCTGAAAAGGACAACACAATATAACTGAAAAACCAAACCACAGTTGTGAAAAGCATATTCTGCACTAATACGTTCATATTATATTGCTTGAAACTAATTTTGGAATACAAATATTCATAATGTAGGTGCAGGGCAGGCAAATACAATTTCATCATGGTTGCATCCTCGTGCTTTGCAATGATGTTTTCTAAGTCTACAAAAAAGAAATTCGCAAAGAAGCAATGCTTGCATTTTCGCATGTTGTGTTTTGCAGGTATTAAATGAAGGAAGAGAAACTGATTCAAAGGGCATCAATCGTTTACAACTATTATAAGAACAAACAAGGCCGGACATATGAACGCGCAGCAAAATGGCCATTTGCCAATAGTTTCCTTACAATGAAAGAATCTGTTATTGTAACATGTCGGCTAATATTATAGTCGTGCCCGAAAATTATTCTAAGCTGCACGTATCAAAATACTTACGTAATGTTGCAAGGTAAATGTAGGGCTAAAAAACACAGGCTCAATTCGATCCGCGCGATCGTTCTGCGAAACCTGTGCTGCTGAGCGCGCGCTTGCAAGCTGTACCAGGAAGCGCCCTTAAACAACTGGATTGTGGGGAGTGTAGTTCTGATCCGTTACCAGCGCTGTTGTAGATGGGGAAAGTTATCTGTCATATTAGAATTGTCCACCAGGTGGCAGCATGCAGATGGGTTATCACGACTAGGCTAACTGTTACCTCTGCAAGCAAACCTATGCTGCATTCTCCCCACTATGTTGTTTTTGTAATCTTGGCTCTGAAACTCTATTACATTTATTTTGTGATTGTAAATATTCTGAAGACTTCTGGAAGCAAGTATCTATGATGTTTTTTGGTCCGTGTAACGCTTCACAATTCAATTTCCAGACCATAAAATGCAAATGAAAAATGGAAACCAGACATTCATTTTCTTGTTTTTCCAGTTACATTATCAATGTATAGTTACTTTTTCTCCCGTTTTTCAATTTCACTTGTGCTAAATTGTGACTTCAGAAACAAACATTTGAATAAATTAAATATCTAAATGTTTTTTTCATTTTCGTCTTGTAATTTGCGCCGTGGGCGGTACCATTAGCACGGGGGCGTGGCCGTGGACTGACTTTAATATCATTTCATTGATGATCATTTCATTGTTTTCAACTGCTTTATTTACACTGCATGCACGTTGAGGAGAAGTTTAAAAGACGGAACTTGTTTATTTTTAATGAATGAATACCATCCGGAAATGACAGTGTCAATAAAGTAAAATCAAAGTCATGTGAAATACTATTTCCTACACTAAAAGGTTGAAAGTAAAGCATTATCTTAAAGCAAATAAAAGTGTAATAAAAAAAAAACTCTTGTCAGGTTCTCTCTTGTTCAATTCCAGGATTCTGAATCTGATTGGCTTGCATGGCTTTATCCTTAACCGGCTACACTGCCGCCAATGGTTTGGCATAGTTGATAGTATGATGGCGCTCGATGGCGTATTTATGCGGGTGTGTAAAGGTCGGTGGAGGGTGACGCATCAGGAACAAAACACTACTTCAACTGGCTTTATGCACAGCTTTACTACTTCCTGAACTTAAGCCAGCTCCTTGTTTCCTGTCTGCCATTATTGGACAAAATGATTAATCCAGGTGTGCCTGACCTCAGTAGTCACGGCAACAATAATCAGACACACCTGAATTAATCAAGTTCGGCCAATAATTGCAGACAGGAAACAAGGAGCTGGCTGAAGTTCAGGAAGTAGTGCAGCTGTGCATAAAGCCAACTGGCTGGAGTCGGACTACTGTTGTCAGTGATATAAGTATTTGAAAGGAACATGATTTCTTAAAGGGATTCTCCACTTTTTTTGGAACTCATTTTACAACTCCCCCAGAGTTAAACTGTTGAGTTTTACCGTTTTTGAATCCATTCAGCTGATCTTCGGTTCTAGCGGTACCACTTTTAGCATAGCTTAGCATGTATCATTGAAGTGCACATGACCATTAGCATTTCTACCAAAAAACATACTAAAGTGTCTCGATATTTTTCCTATTTAAAACTTGACTCTTCTGTAGTTACATTGTGCACTAAGACAGACGGAAAATAGGCTGATATGACTAGGAACTATACTCTCATTCCTGTGTAATAATCAGGAAACTTCACTGTCGCACCATGAGTGCAGCAGGCGTAATATTATGACGCAGCGCCTGAAAATAATGACCGGCACTAAGTTTGTGACATAAATAATACTTTTTAAGATTTTAATACTTTCGTGAACCTGTCACAGTCTTCGTCTGCACCTGTCTGTCTTCACTACACTACCCAGAATCCTTCTCGTCTTCACTCCCCCAATCATCCACCTTTTCATCATCATTACCATCTGTGTCACCTGTCCTCACCTCAATAGTGTTCATTTGTATCTGTATTTAGTTCCCTCAGTTCATTCAGTCTTGGTCGGTTCTCAGTCTATGTTACATAATGTGATGCTTGAGTGTTTCCCTAAGACTGTCATTGTGTACCTGAGTTTTGAAATGTTTGAATTAGAGTCTTTGTGTCAGCCTCTCCTTTATCCTGCACCATAACCCGTGACAGAAACGGAATAACAGTTATCAGTGAATGAAACATAAAGGTTTGAGCCCATACAAACTAAAAGGTTATTACTGTGTTTTGTTTTAGTTTTTTTGCCCATAAATTTAAGTCAGAAGTATTATATATATATATATATATATATATATATTTTACAGTAAAATACTGGCAACCAATGTGCCAGTTTTTAACCATAAATTGCACATATTTGTTTTTCAGTTTTTTTTTTTTTTTTGGCCCGTAAATTTAAGTCCCCTAAAACATAGAAGGTTGCCACCATATTTTACTTTTTTTCACTGTATTTTTTTTTACAGTGTAATTAGACAAAAACGTGTTTTCTTATGAGACATTTGAAATAAAACATGAAACTTTTTTTCAGTTGGAGAACCACTGAACAAAATGATGCACAAAAGAAACAACACCGATAAGATGCGAATCATAATGGTTTATTGATTCAAGAGAAGAGAAATCAGACTTTTAGATTTCTATAATATATAACTCAAATTAGCATGAAAATGATCCAACTTTAAATTTGATCAACTTTATGGATATAAATATCATAAGGACATAATTATTAAAATCTTTAATCAATAGAATATAAACAAAATGAATCAATATCCTTATAATATTTATTTTTGTTTGATGTTTCAGGTGCCAACTGCTGCTACATGTTTCTGTCACTTAAAGGAGTAGTTCACTTAAAAAAAAAAAAACTTTTGCTGATAATTTACTCACCCCCATGTCATCCAAGCTGTCCATGTCTTTCTTTGTTCAGGTTGAAAAGAAATGAATGTTTTTGATGAAAACATTACTGGATTTTTCTCCATATAATGGACTTCAAATGGACCCCAACCGTTTCAAGGTCCAAATGACGGTTTCAGTGCAGCTTCAAAAAGCTTTAAATGACACCAGACGATGAATAAGGGTCTTATCTAGTGAAACAATCGGTCATTTAAAAAATAAATAGTTTTAAAAAGTTTTATAAGCACAAATGTTTGCCTTGCTCTTGATGTGTGTTTGTGACTCTCCTGTTCGAACTCGTTCATCAAAATGACCAAATCTTCTTTTTTCGAGTCATTTCATTCATTCAACAAATGTAAGGAACGAAATGACTTCGAAAAAAGATTTGGTCATTTTGATGAACACAATTTGCTAGTTTGAATCCTTAGATTCTCCACTAATAACTTCCACTAATAAATGATTCTTAATTATAGACAAAAATCAGACATTAGAAATAAAATAGGAAACTTGTTTTCCCTTTGGAAAACCACTGAACAAAATGATACACAAAACAAAGAAACAACACTGATAAGATGCTTTCATGCTGTCATCATTCTTTATTGATTTAAGAGAAGAGAAGTAAGATTAATGCAGACTTTTAGATTTCTGTTAATGACTAATTACTTCAGTTACGTTTAATGATTGAGTTCCTCCATTGTGGCAGTGAGTCATGACAGACTATAAAGTACATCTACGGATGGAGCCGTCAACACAACGACCCAGAGAAATCCAGGTCAAAGCTCACATGCTTGTGATTACCGGGACAGGCAACCATTAAGATCCAGTCTATGCCAGCGGGGTTCAATTGAGTGACACCAGTTCTGCAAAATTATTCATTTCTTTAATGTTCAGTATTTGATTTCAATCAGAAAAGTAATATTCACTTTTGTTCATACAATGTTATGATAAAGGTTCTAGTCACCTTTGGAATAAGCTCCCTTGGCGGTTGACACCAAAGACACTGCCATCAGTTGCTACTTCAATCATGGACAGAAGTCCACCAATATTCACAAAGCCAGACCCGGAACATGCATTACTAGACACATCCTGCAAGAGACACAAACTAGTCATAAAATTACTGCCTTTGTTGATTCCACACCAGTTTCTAAAATTGTATGCATGACTTCATTAAAAACCTGGTGTATTTAAACTTGAACTCATGCCCTTGTACTTAACATTGTGACATCACCTTCAAGATGTAGATTTGGTCAGCGTTGTTCACTCCCCAACAGCTGTACGGGCCACAGCTGAAATACTTCAGCTTTCCAATAATTGAAACCCAAGGAATAGCGCAGGGTGACCATTTGTTGTTAGGATCCATATTTAAGCAGAATATGTCATCGTTCACATTGACACCTGAAATGATACTGGTCACCTCCAGCATCCACCTGTTTGAGAAGGCCTAACAGTACAATCAACAGGTTGGATGAAAGATGAAGTTTTTAAAGATCTTAGAAACACATTTTAATGAATGATTAGGCATGTATTTATTTCTGTAATTTCTCTTTTCACCTTGAATCTCCTCAAAGCTGCCACCCTGCAACTTGAAGACTCTTGTCAGATGTATTCACCCGAGCACACCAGCAGGACCAACACTTATGTGCTTTAGAAGATGTGTTGAATCTTTCTGAAGGTGTTATCAATTAGGACAAACGCTTCATTTTGATCGTTCACTCCGACCACTGAACCAGAACCAGCGTCTATCTGCTTCAGTTTACCACTTATCGTGACACAGTTTAAAGCTGCGAACACACAGTGCATAATGAGTATAAACAGACACTTTGACAAAATTGAATTACAAAAATGAATTACAAAACTAGCAAAAAAAATTCTATTTTAAAATGGATTTTTCATATAATGTATATTTTTATATTACCAGATCACAAGCTTACCCAGAGTGGGAAGGAACTGGCAGCTGACGAGTAGCAGGATGCTACTGAAAAACCTTCATTGCTCTGTTCATAACCATAAATCATTTATATAAGTGAGCTCAATATGAGTAAGGATAAAAAATATAATGAATATTAAAATAACATTATTAAATAAAGACAAACCTTCTCTTGATAGATCAGAATTCAGCAGTCAGGATTCTCCTCTTCTCTGATACAAGTAAAAATTACTATCCAATGTTGGCAAATGCTGTTGAGGGGTCATTTAAATAGGCGAACATGTTTCCTGATTAGACGGGTATGTGTGTGTGTGTGTTGGGGGGGACGGGGACGATGGTAGACGGGGGAGTATTGGATGTTTAATTTAATTGTTGAGACAGGCAAATACAGTCTCTATTTATCAAACACACAACTTGTCTGGGTGTGATATTTGTAGACATGAGGAAATTCAATATAGACATTTTCACCAGTCCAGAATCACTTTCAACTTATTTCCCTGTGTCTACAAATTGACAGTAGTGACATTTTTGCACAATTTTTGGGAAAAGCAAATGTATTATTTGAATTATGCTTTATAAAACCTTTAGTAACAATATTTAATATTACAGTAAAGAGTCATATTTTTTTATAAGTTTCTGGAATATCCTATAATTGGAGCACTGGGATGTGCTCTACAATTTAATCCACTACAATCCACAGGTGACCCCCAAAAGTCCACACTGTAAAAAATAACCGTGATTTTAACGGGTAAAATACAGTAAAAATTCTACAGTGCAAAACTGTTAATTGGTTAACAGAAAGTCCGTCTATACACGGTAAATAACTGTGATATAATTTTACAGTAAAATACCCGTTAAATTTACTGTTTTTGAAAGTGAAAAAGAACAAATAATTGTATAATTTACAGTGAAAAACCGTAAATTGACATTCCCACAATTCCCTGTGTGACACTTCACATTTTATGTATTTTTGTTGAAATAACTATGGTTCCTCATAGTTTTATGTCTTTTCTAATCAGTTATGTACATTAGGGTTTTATGCTACATTTAATGTTGTTAAATTAATGTTTATTGCATTTTTTTACCATGATGGTGCTTAGATGTTTGTTGTGAATGACATTGTGCAGCTTCTTTAATAGCCTATGAGTATTGTTTTACACAAGATATTCACTTGTGAATGAGCTGTGTGATTGCTCAGTGTAACTTCTCATCATATGCTGTGAGTGATTGTTCAGTGTTCAGTGCTCTACGATAGTCTAAACACAGAATATCAATCATCAATAAGTTGGTAAATCACACCATCTCTGAAAATAAAATACATTTTATTACTGTAAATTTTAAGTTAAATACTGAAAACCTTTTGCCCTTCCTATCTGTGTTTGACGTTAAAGTTCAGGCAACCACAGCTGCCGGTTTTTTGCCGTAAAATTTGTGGTTTATTTTTTACAGTGCATCACAGCACGTGCCGAATCTTATCTGAAGGTATTATCAATTAGGACAAATGCTTCATTTTGATCATTCATTCATTCGTATTTCATTTGAAGTGTTGGAAACTCAGAAGGCGAAGACCAGCAGACTAGGTTGTATCTGTTTTAAGCAGGATTATCTCTTGCTCTTGCATCGCTGTAGTCTGCTCGATCCCAAAGGTCTTTAGCACAAGTCACTTCAAGCCTGCATATATTGTAGTTGATATACCTATTAAAGGTGAGGGGTTACATAAACAAAGCATGTGGCTCAGCATGACACGAGAGACAGGGAAGGACAAGCCTTCTCCTACTGAAATGAAACTACCTTCTCCAAGCATTCGCACTCAGACACATATGGTGTATGTGGATGGGGAAGCAGAGGAGAGG
>JAQIUQ010006903.1:0-23059 GCA_030378365.1 Hybognathus amarus | reverse complement strand
TTATATCACGCAATTCTGACTTTATATCACGCAATTCTGACTTTATATCTCGCAATTCTGACTTTATATCTCGCAATTCTGACTTTATATCACGCAATTCTGACTTTATATCACGCAATTCTGACTTTATATCTCGCAATTCTGACTTTATATCACGCAATTCTGACTTTATATCTCGCAATTCTGACTTTATATCTCGCAATTCTGACTTTATATCTCGCAATTCTGACTTTATGTCTCGCAATTCTGACTTTATATCACGCAATTCTGACTTTATATCTCGCAATTCTGACTTTATATCTCGCAATTCTGACTTTATATCACGCAATTCTGACTTTATATCTCGCAATTCTGACTTTATGTCTCGCAATTCTGACTTTATATCACGCAATTCTGACTTTATATCTCGCAATTCTGACTTTATATCTCGCAATTCTGACTTTATATCTACGCAATTCTGACTTTATATCTCGCAATTCTGACTTTATGTCTCGCAATTCTGACTTTATATCTCGCAATTCTGACTTTATATCTCGCAATTCTGACTTTATATCTCGCAATTCTGACTTTATGTCTTCGCAATTCTGACTTTATATCACGCAATTCTGACTTTATATCACGCAATTCTGACTTTATATCTTGCAATTCTGACTTTATATCTCGCAATTCTGACTTTATATCACGCAATTCTGACTTTATATCTCGCAATTCTGACTTTATGACACGTAATTCTGACTTTATGACACGCAATTCTGACTTTATATCACGCAATTCTGACTTTATATCTCGCAATTCTGACTTTATATCTCGCAATTCTGACTTTATATCTCGCAATTCTGACTTTATATCTCGCAATTCTGACTTTATGATCTCGCAATTCTGACTTTATGTCTCGCAATTCTGACTTTATATCTCGCAATTCTGACTTTATATCTCGCAATTCTGACTTTATATCTCGCAATTCTGACTTTATATCTCGCAATTCTGACTTTATATCTCGCAATTCTGACTTTATATCTCGCAATTCTGACTTTATATCTCGCAATTCTGACTTTATGACACGCAATTCTGACTTTATATCACGCAATTCTGACTTTATATCTTCGCAATTCTGACTTTATATCTCGCAATTCTGACTTTATATCACGCAATTCTGACTTTATATCACGCAATTCTGACTTTATATCACGCAATTCTGACTTTATAACATCGCAATTCTGACTTTATATCTCGCAATTCTGACTTTATATCTCGCAATTCTGACTTTATATCTCGCAATTCTGACTTTATATCTCGCAATTCTGACTTTATATCTTCGCAATTCTGACTTTATATCTCGCAATTCTGACTTTATATCTCGCAATTCTGACTTTATGACACGCAATTCTGACTTTATATCACGCAATTCTGACTTTATATCTCGCAATTCTGACTTTATATCTCGCAATTCTGACTTTATATCACGCAATTCTGACTTTATAACACGCAATTCTGACTTTATATCTCGCAATTCTGACTTTATATCACGCAATTCTGACTTTATATCTCGCAATTCTGACTTTATAACTACGCAATTCTGACTTTATATCTCGACAATTCTGACTTTATATCTCAGCAATTCTGACTTTATATCTCGCAATTCTGACTTTATATCTCGCAAATTCTGACTTTATATCTCGCAATTCTGACTTTATATCTCGCAATTCTGACTTTATATCTCGCAATTCTGACTTTATATCACGCAATTCTGACTTTATATCTCGCAATTCTGTACTTTATATCTCGCAATTCTGACTTTATATCACGCAATTCTGACTTTATATCTCGCAATTCTGACTTTATATCATCGTACAATTCTGACTTTATATCTCACAATTCTGACTTTATATCTTCGCAATTCTGACTTTATATCTCGCAATTCTGACTTTATAACTCGCAATTCTGACTTTATATCTCGCAATTCTGACTTTATATCTCGCAATTCTGACTTTATATCTCGCAATTCTGACTTTATATCTCGCAATTCTGACTTTATATCTCGCAATTCTGACTTTATATCTCGCAATTCTGACTTTATATCTCGCAATTCTGACTTTATATCTCGCAATTCTGACTTTATATCACGCAATTCTGACTTTATATCTCGCAATTCTGACTTTATATCTCGCAATTCTGACTTTATATCTCGCAATTCTGACTTTATATCTCGCAATTCTGACTTTATATCACGCAATTCTGACTTTATATCACGCAATTCTGACTTTATATCACGCAATTCTGACTTTATATCTCGCAATTCTGACTTTATATCTCGCAATTCTGACTTTATATCTCGCAATTCTAACTTTATAACACGCAATTCTGACTTTATGACACGCAATTCTGACTTTATATCACGCAATTCTGACTTTATATCTCGCAATTCTGACTTTATATCTCGCAATTCTGACTTTATATCACGCAATTCTGACTTTATAACACGCAATTCTGACTTTATATCTCGCAATTTCTGACTTTATATCACGCAATTCTGACTTTATATCTCGCAATTCTGACTTTATAACACGCAATTCTGACTTTATATCTCGCAATTCTGACTTTATATCTCGCAATTCTGACTTTATATCTCGCAATTCTGACTTTATATCTCGCAATTCTGACTTTATATCTCGCAATTCTGACTTTATATCACACAATTCTGACTTTATATCTCGCAATTCTGACTTTATAACACGCAATTCTGACTTTATAACACGCAATTCTGACTTTATATACTCGCAATTCTGACTTTATAACACGCAATTCTGACTTTATATCTCGCAATTCTGACTTTATATCTCGCAATTCTGACTTTATATATTCGCAATTCTGACTTTATATCTCGCAATTCTGACTTTATATCTCGCAATTCTGACTTTATATCTTCGCAATTCTGACTTTATATCTCGCAATTCTGACTTTATATCTCGCAATTTTGACTTTATATACTCGCAATTCTGACTTTATATCATCGCAATTCTGACTTTATATTCTTGCAATTCTGACTTTATATCTCGCAATTCTGACTTTATATCTCGCAATTCTGACTTTATATCTCGCAATTTCTGACTTTATATCTCGCAATTCTGACTTTATATCTCTCTGACAATTCTGACTTTTACATCACGCAATTCTGACTTTACATCACGCAATTCTGACTTTACATCACGCAATTCTGACTTTATATCTACGCAATTCTGACTTTATATCTCGCAATTTCTGACTTTATATCTCGCAATTCTGACTTTATATCTCGCAATTCTGACTTTATATCTCGCAATTCTGACTTTATATCTCGCAATTCTGACTTTATATCTCGCAATTCTGACTTTATATCTCGCAATTCTGACTTTATATCTCGCAATTTTGACTTTATATCTCGCAATTCTGACTTTATATCTCGCAATTCTGACTTTATATCAATCGCAATTCGCGACTTTATTTATACAATTCTGACTTCATATCTCGTAATTCTGACATTATATCTCGCAATTCTGACATTATATCTCGCAATTCTGACTTTATATCTCACAATTCTGACTTTATATCTCACAATTGTGACTTTATTTCTACAATTCCTGACTTCATATCTCGCAATTTTGAGATAAAAAGTCACAGTTATTTATTTATTTATTTTTATTCAGTGGCGGAAACAAGCTTCCATACATCAGTGTTGATCCAGGATTCAACAACTTGACCCAACCTAATGAATGACAGTGTGAACTACGGTTGCAAGAAAGTCTTTGAAAGTCAAAAATAATCCAAGTTTGACTTCAAAATAAAATGGGAACCACTGTACTACACCAACAATCTTCAGCTAAAGACATTAAAAATTTCGTCAATGCAGTGAAAGCTGTAAAAGTAAGTGATCCTTTGACTGTAGTGACATGTAACTCCTCCTTTAGTGCCACAACCACGTTTTGCTACCTATAAGACCCGCACAAAGTCGAAGATGAACTTTTGACCATTCCTCTTTACCAATTCGCAATGCCTTTACCAGATTAATGCATCTCTGTAATGTATCGTCTAAGGTCCTGTGAAAGTTGTCAGGAGAGAGGCATGATTCACACTAATCAATCTCTCTTGAGCAGAACAGATTAGTCAGTATCAGACTTTGTGGGCCAGAAATAAACACATCACACACAACCTCAGAGGAAATATGTAGATTTAGACGAGATTTAGTTGGCATTTATACAGCTAAAGTCATAAATATTGCTCAGTTTTGGGGGTGTTTTTGACATTTGTATATTTTATCAGTGTTTTCCAGCAGTTGTGAAGGCTTGCAGACATGTGTCGAGGAGACTGGGTGTGGGTGAATCTACACAATCCTATTAGTGTGGATTAGCGCTTGGCTTTCTCATGCACCGCTGCACAGCTCAAGGAGCCGGATTGTGCATCAGCAGAAAAAAGAGCAGTGACATTGCTGACCTTTTTTTTCTTTTCTATTTGCTAATGAATAAGGCTGTCTCACAGAGGATTTATTAGCTTGTAAACCTTTCTAGCTGTGTCTTAACATATCCTTCTGAAGGATCCAAACATTAGAAAGCAGTGACAATTGTTTTTACAGTGCACCTGATCATTTCATCTCAACGCCAGTTGTTTTGTCCATCCGTCACGATGACTGGGTTTACATGAGCAATAATGTGATTATTTCCAGTTACACAATCAAACCTCTTCACTCGTTTACATGCAATTTTCATTATTCTCATTATTCGCTATGATATGTTGTTTTTATTGCGTTTATTATTCAAATATGCACAGATGATGAACTCACATACAGTAAGTGTGACACTGTTTTAATCAGGTGTAAAACACATTTCTATATGTGTATTGTGTTTTTTTCGATGAGAAGTGTCTTCATTCAGATGTTTTTGACCATCAATAACAGCATTATATTCATGTTGCAACATTGTCAACATGAACTCAGTTTCTTCAGCAGCACAAAAACGTGACGTCTCCTTTACGACACGTTTACAAACTGGCGCATGAAAACGCCACCCGTGTTAAACGCATCCGTGACGTCAATGTATAAATATATTTTAAGTTTTGATCGAAATTATTGCAAGGATATATCAGTGTCACTGGATGTTGGTAGGGACTCGTCCCTATCGTCCCTACTGAAATTCTACGCCCCTGCGTACGTGAAATATTTTACTGTGATTATGATTGTGAGCGTAATTGCATCAGTTCGATTAAAGAATTGTTTATATCAGGTAAAGTTTAATCACAATTCTGCCTAAATCTCATTATATCACACTATGAGGGTCCAGGCACATGTAGTCAATGTATTGTAAAAAGTGAGTAACACTTTAGATTACATTCCCGGAAAGTACAGCATAATTAAAGCAATTTTACAGTGTAACTTTCGGTAACTATAGTGCACCTATAAAGTATTTAAATGTAATTAAAGTTTGGGAATAAATGGGGTAACAACCAGGATCGACAACAGAACCAGATGACAAAAAAGTGTTGAATCAAGTCGAAGTTTTTGTTATTTTTAGGCCAAAATGTATTTCCGATGCTTCAAAACATTGTAACTAAACCACTGGTGATGTCACATGGACTACATTGATGATGTCTTTATTTTCTTTCTGGACAAGGACAGTATACCGTACAAGTTCAATGGAGGGACAGAAAGCTCTCTGACTAAATCTAAAATATCTTAAACTGTGTTCTGAAGATGAACGGAGGTCTGACAGGTTTGGGATCAACATGAGGGAGAGTCGTTCATGACATCATTTTCATTTTCGGGTGAATTAACCCTTTAACTAATTATTTATACTGTTAAGTATTATAGAATTAAGAGGTACTTATTCTACAAATATTATACAACAATCTTACATTTGGGAGCAATTACAGAGAACACTGCTTTCCTCTTTGTATAATGGTGAACCAATAAATACTGTATAAATCCATGCATTTATTCAGTAATCTTTTTTAACAAAAGTGCACTGAAAACTAATATTGCAACTTGTGTCTTAAATATTAGGAAAAATAGTAACATGTAATGTAGTTACAGGGTAAAAAAACATACACACAATCTTAGATTACTGACTCTGAAACCTTTATTTAACTTAATTCATAAACACTTCTTTTTTGTTTAAAACTGTTTTTTAATCAATTAATTTCAAATGCTTAAGTCTCTCGTTTTGTCCCGCTTTTTTTTCTCATGTTCCTCTTCTGTTTTTTCTTTCTTTCCACTGATGAAGGAGAAATCATGTCTCTTGCTATTCTGTATTAAAAGAAACGCAGTACACCCAGAAATACATCGTCACCACCTACTCAACTTTTACCCTAATGCCATCACAGAATGTATACGACTTTCCTTCATCAGATTAACACAAATTAAGTTTTTTGGAAAAATAAATCATCTTTGGAATACACATAATGCAAACTCATGTGTTCCTAAAATTTGGAGCATTAAACGGCACATACTGCAATAACTGCATTCGACCCCAATGGAGGGACCAATGTCTTCTGAAGTCAAATGAAAGTGTTTCTAAGAAAAATGCCAATATTTTAAACGTTTTAAACAGTAGACCACCGCTTCAGACCAGCTGTCACCAGCGTGTGCATGAGAGGGTTGAGTTCAGTCTTGACCTGAGTGTAGACACACCGAAAAACTCTGATTTTTAAATATAATATAACAGATAATATCAGTGAGAAATAAACAAGACAGGAGGAGACTCCAGTTCTCCAGTTTCACAGCGTTCTTACGTTTACGTCAAGCATGAACTAGACTTTCATGCTCTTATGCACACGTTGGTGACAGTTTGTTGAAAGCGAAAAGATGAGTGAATAATGAGAACATTTCTGGGTAAACTGTATTTTCTTTTAATACATAATAAAGAATCACAAGAGACATGGTATTCCTTAAGATTAATCTTTGGAAAGACCAAGCAACAACACGCGCTTATCTCTGTATTTGAAATAAAAGTTGATTTCCAAAAAAAGAGTTTTCAAATAATGGTTTCCGGGTCAGCGACATTTTATTGTATGTATTTTTAATACTCACCCTGTAATTACATGCAACAAGAGTTTATTTCCCAGTATTTAAAAAAAAAAAAAAAATGCAATAGTTTTAGTTTCACTAAAACATGTAAGTCCAAACTAAAACATCGTCACTTTTGATATAAAAAAACCATATAAATTCATGGATTTATATGCATAAAAATGTAAAACAGTATGTATTGTATGTACAGTATGTACGTACACCATTATTTCAAAAAGGTACGTGGGTAAGATTGTTGTATCATAATTGTGTCATAGAATAAGTATTCTATATTTCTTACAGAATTTATATATATTATTATATCATCATAAAACATTACATATTGTTCCCTTATTCTTACGTACTTAATAGTTACACTATACTTACCGAATGTTACACTGTAAATTTGCCTTAATTACCCAGCACTCTCCGGGCTGTAATCTAAAGCGTTACCAAAAAGTTTTATTTGTAAGATGGAGCGTCAGCAAATACTTCTGTACACCACTGTAGCTCATGTGGAAAAATCATGTCCTCGGAGGAAGGTTGTGACACCTCATCATTTATTTAATACTTCTGTTGTAGTTTATGCACTACTTAATAAGTATTGACTGTTCTGGGATTTAACAATCGGAGGTGCTTCAAGACCAGACGTGCACAGTGCACTTTTGCTATAGTTTTGGTCCCTGAAATGGGAACTGCTTTATGAGCCAAATCAGCACAACAGAAATAGTATTTGTTTTGTACGTGTAATTGACGCAATATTCAGTTTTTTTATGTTCTCACAAAAGCAGTATAGTTTCAGTGCATTAACAGCACAGTTTATTATTCTTGGTGATCGCTTCATGAAAGAAACCCACAAATGAGATGCTGTACAACGATCGCTCTGGATTGTATTGATTTTTTGAAAATCAAAAAGAAGCCACAAGGTATCTGAGATGGTTATGTTTAGGGGTGGACGGGTTAGAGGATAGAAAATATGATTAGCTCATTATGTGAAACAGACTCCAGTCGAGTGACTCAATTGGTTGTTTTGCCATTTTTGTCCAATCAGCTTACAGCATGTCTAATACACTCCCAGGTATATAACAGCGATGTGTGCGAGTATCTGCGTAAACAGGTTTAGTACACGCGCATTCTGACTGTCACAATCAAATCATGAGTTATAATGCATGAAACCATCTTCCCAGCGGAAATCTCCAAACTAATGACAGCTGCATTCATCCTCTATATGTAATATGTCCATAATTAATGTGGAAAACTATAGGGAACGTCATACCTCGGCACCAGCAAGCAAAGCTCAGAATTAAATTGAGAAAAGCTCTAGCATCAGGTGTTTGCAGAAGCCAATTAGTTTATTACAGTATGTTGCTGTTTAATGCAACAGTCTAAGCTCTTTTACTTGCACTGTAAGAGAAGTCGAAACATCAAAACACAGCTCAAATACTGCTAGAACTGATTTCCATCTAAGCCTGTGTGACTCTATAGATGTGCTATAATCCAATCCAGAGAGAAATGTGCTGATGCAGACACTGAGAGATGAGGCTAATCCCAATGAGATCAAGGGTGGGAGATGCTGAAACAAATATAGCATTGCAAATGCCCTTCCAATGGATTTGAGTTTCAGCGCTCTGTATTGTGTGTTTGTGCTTTATAATGCTTTACTGCTACCCACCATGTCCTGCCCGTAGAGACCCAGGTGATCTATTAATAGTGAGAGGCTGGTTCTTGCCTCCATGGGTGATGTGTGTGTGATGTGTCCTGGTGAGTGTGTCCGATGTGGCCGCGATGCCCAGCGAGAGAGCTGTAAGGTACAAGGTGAGGCAGGTAGAGGAGGCCGAGACCCCGGGCGAGGGTTTCTGAGGAGGGCTGCCAGTCCACTAGCCTCCAGCCACACAACATCTTCCCCGAACGAGTGAACGCAAAGATCACGGGCTCTTCAGCACACCTGCCTGCCCATACTCTCTACACACACCTTCTTAAAGAAGAAGCCCTCAATCCTTGTCTCTTTGTCCCGTGGTTTAATCTTAAATCCAAGCCGTTTAAGATAAAATCCAACTTTCGATAAAGCACGAAAGAGTGTTTCCAACCATTGACCATAAAATCAGAATAAGTATATTCCAGACACTAGTTATTCCATGTAGCCGGATATCCTGAAAATGGCTTAAAATCCTGTGGAAAACTGGCAGATATCAACACACGCCAGGCATCAGGCGATTTCTGAATTCGAAGGCGTTTTCTGAAATCAGAATTTTTGCAGTTTTTCATCTGAATGTTGTCTTCAAGAGGAGAAATCCCCAGAAATCCATCCACAGCTGGCTGAGAGCCTCCAACAGATGGTGAGAGCTTCATTTACACTCTTTCCTGAGGACAATGTTAACTGTTCTCCATGGAGAGAGAGTGTGTGTGAGAGAGATCTCCCCACACACCTGCACAAACTGCGTTTCAAGCCATAAGACATCCACAGAGCAGCTCCGGAGCAAGAGAGAGAGAGAGAGAGAGAGAGAGAGAGAGAGAGAGAGAGAGAGAGAGAGAGCGTTTGGAGAAAAAAATTAAGAGGAAGAGAAGAAAAGAGAGGGAGGGGGAGCTGAGCAGTGAAATCAGGGCGCGAGAGCACTGCAAATGTTCAGCCTAAACACAGCAACTCAAGTCAGAGTGCATTGCAGAGAAACACACAGCACAGATGGATGTTTTTTTCTTCTCTCATTGAAACCATAAATATCTGCAACATCTATAGGTTATTTTGTCTTTCCAAGTCTGGATTCATCCCTCTGTCTCCCTGAAAGTAGAGCAAGGATTTTCTGTGAAGGCACTTCTTGCTCGCACCAACTTGAAAGTTGACTGCCATATGTCATTTACGTCTCCAGATGCTGCCCAACACCCGGTGACGTCAGCAGCAGAAGAGCACCCTGCATCTGCACTGCACATAAAGAGCGGTCTGTACAGGACTTGGCCCTCGACCGTCGTCCTTTGGGAGGAAGTTGCTCTTTCAACCACCACAAAAAGAAGCACACACACAGAGAAAAGAGCTGATAAATGTGTATCTGTGTGCAAGCATGTGTCCCTGTGCAGATGTGACTGGTGCTGATGAAAGCAAAGCTCACAGTTGCAGTTAATATGCATGTATGTAATGATTTTAAATGATTTTCAATTTTGGAACACAAATATCACTTTGACGCTTCAAAAAGTTCATAAAGATATCATAAAACTATTCTGTATGATTTGAGCGGTTAAGAGACATTATATGATGAAACGGTTAAATTTAGGCTTGTATTCACATATAAACATTGATCAGCAAACATAAACAGAAGCTGAACCCGCACATGCTTGACCACATGAATGAACCTCATTGGTTCTTTCTGAAGCTCAAACGTGATGCGTAACACTAGAATAAACCTCATTGGTTCTTCAGAAGCTCAAACGTGCTGCGTAACTACGAGAATGAACCTCATTGGTTCTTGAGAAGCTCGAACGTGATGCGTAACACGAGAATGAACCTCATTGGTTCTTGAGAAAGCTCAGACCGTGATGCGCAACACGAGAATGAACCTCATTGGTTCTTTAGAAGCTCAAACGTAATGCTGTAACCCAAGAATGAACCTCATTGGTTCTTGAGAAGCTCAGAACAGTGCTGCGTAACACGAGAATGAACCTCATTGGTTCTTGCAGAAGCTCAGAACGTGATGCGTAACACGAGAATGAACCTCATTGGTTCTTGAGAAGCTCAAACGTGATGCGTAACACGAGAATGAACCTCATTGGTTCTTGAGAAGCTCGAACGTGATGCGTAACACGAGAATGAACCTCATTGGTTCTTGAGAAGCTCAGAACGTGCTGCGTAACACGAGAATGAACCTCATTGGTTCTTGAGAAGCTCAAACGTGATGCGTAACACGAGAATGAACCTCATTGGTTCTTGAGAAGCTCGAACGTGCTGCGTAACACGAGAATGAACCTCATTGGTTCTTGAGAAGCTCAAACGTGCTGCGTAACACGAGAATGAACCTCATTGGTTCTTGAGAAGCTCGAACGTGATGCGTAACACGAGAATGAACCTCATTGGTTCTTGAGAAGCTCGAACGTGATGCGTAACACGAGAATGAACCTCATTGGTTCTTGAGAAGCTCAAACGTGCTGCGTAACACGAGAATGAACCTCATTGGTTCTTGAGAAGCTCAAACGTGATGCGTAACACGAGATGAACCTCATTGGTTCTTGAGAAGCTCGAACGTGATGCGTAACACGAGAATGAACCTCATTGGTTCTTGAGAAGCTCAAACGTGCTGCGTAACACGAGAATGAACCTCATTGGTTCTTGAGAAGCTCAGACGTGCTGCGTAACACGAGAATGAACCTCATTGGTTCTTGAGAAGCTCAAACGTGCTGCGTAAACACGAAGAATGAACCTCATTGGTTCTTGAGAAGCTCAAACGTGATGCGTAACACAGAGAATGAACCTCATTGGTTCTTGAGAAGCTCAAACGTGCTGCGTAACACGAGAATGAACCTCATTGGTTCTTGAGAAGCTCAAACGTGCTGCGTAACACGAGAATGAACCTCATTGGTTCTTGAGAAGCTCAAACGTGCTGCGTAACACGAGAATGAACCTCATTGGTTCTTGAGAAGCTCAAGAACCAATGAGGTTCATTCTCGGGTTACGCATCACGTTTGAGCTTCTCAAGAACCAATGAGGTTCATTCTCGTGTTACGCATCACGTTTGAGCTTCTCAAGAACCAATGAGGTTCATTCTCGTGTTACGCATCACGGTCTGAGCTTCTCAAGAACCAATGAGGTTCATTCTCGTGTTACGCAGCACGGTTTGAGCTTCTCAAGAACCAATGAGGTTCATTCTCGTGTTACAGCATCACGTTTGAGCTTCTCAAGAACCAATGAGGTTCATTCTCGTGTTACGCAGCACGTTCGAGCTTCTCAAGAACCAATGAGGTTCATTCTCGTGTTACGCATCACGTTTGAGCTTCTCAAGAACCAATGAGGTTCATTCTCGTGTTACGCAGCACGTCTGAGCTTCTCAAGAACCAATGAGGTTCATTCTTGGTGTTACGCATCACGTTTGAGCTTCTCAAGAACCAATGAGGTTCATTCTCGTGTTACGCATCACGTTTGAGCTTCTCAAGAACCAATGAGGTTCATTCTTGGGTTACTCACGGCCTTGAGCTTCTCAAGAACCAATGGTTATTCTAATGTTGCGCAGCACGTTCAGTTCTCAAGAACCAATGAGTTCATTCAGTATTTCGAGCTTCAAGCCAATGAGGTTCATTCGTGTTGCATCACGTCTGAGCTTTCTCAAGAACCAATGAGGTTCATTCTCGTGTTACGCATCACGTTTGAGCTTCTCAAGAACCAATGAGGTTCATTCTCGTGTTACGCAGCACGTTTGAGCTTCTCAAGAACCAATGAGGTTTATTCTAGTGTTACGCATCACGTTTGAGCTTCAGAAAGAACCAATGAGGTTCATTCATGTGGTCAAGCATGTGCGGGTTCAGCTTCTGTTTATGTTTGCTGATCAATGTTTATATGTGAATACAAGCCTAAATTTAACCGTTTCATCATATAATGTCTCTTAACCGCTCAAATCATACAGAATAGTTTTATGATATCTTTATGAACTTTTTGAAGCGTCAAAGTGATATTTGTGTTCCAAAATTGAAAATCATTTAAAATCATTACATACATGCATATTAACTGCAACTGTGAGCTTTGCTTTCATCAGCACCAGTCACATCTGCACAGGGACACATGCTTGCACACAGATACACATTTATCAGCTCTTTTCTCTGTGTGTGTGCTTCTTTTTGTGGTGGTTGAAAGAGCAACTTCCTCCCAAAGGACGACGGTCGAGGGCCAAGTCCTGTACAGACCGCTCTTTATGTGCAGTGCAGATGCAGGGTGCTCTTCTGCTGCTGACGTCACCGGGTGTTGGGCAGCATCTGGAGACGTAAATGACATATGGCAGTCAACTTTCAAGTTGGTGCGAGCAAGAAGTGCCTTCACAGAAAATCCTTGCTCTACTTTCAGGGAGACAGAGGGATGAATCCAGACTTGGAAAGACAAAATAACCTATAGATGTTGCAGATATTTATGGTTTCAATGAGAGAAGAAAAAAACATCCATCTGTGCTGTGTGTTTCTCTGCAATGCACTCTGACTTGAGTTGCTGTGTTTAGGCTGAACATTTGCAGTGCTCTCGCGCCCTGATTTCACTGCTCAGCTCCCCCTCCCTCTCTTTTCTTCTCTTCCTCTTAATTTTTTTCTCCAAACGCTCTCTCTCTCTCTCTCTCTCTCTCTCTCTCTCTCTCTCTCTCTCTCTCTCTCTTGCTCCGGAGCTGCTCTGTGGATGTCTTATGGCTTGAAACGCAGTTTGTGCAGGTGTGTGGGGAGATCTCTCTCACACACACTCTCTCTCCATGGAGAACAGTTAACATTGTCCTCAGGAAAGAGTGTAAATGAAGCTCTCACCATCTGTTGGAGGCTCTCAGCCAGCTGTGGATGGATTTCTGGGGATTTCTCCTCTTGAAGACAACATTCAGATGAAAAACTGCAAAAATTCTGATTTCAGAAAACGCCTTCGAATTCAGAAATCGCCTGATGCCTGGCGTGTGTTGATATCTGCCAGTTTTCCACAGGATTTTAAGCCATTTTCAGGATATCCGGCTACATGGAATAACTAGTGTCTGGAATATACTTATTCTGATTTTATGGTCAATGGTTGGAAACACTCTTTCGTGCTTTATCGAAAGTTGGATTTTATCTTAAACGGCTTGGATTTAAGATTAAACCACGGGACAAAGAGACAAGGATTGAGGGCTTCTTCTTTAAGAAGGTGTGTGTAGAGAGTATGGGCAGGCAGGTGTGCTGAAGAGCCCGTGATCTTTGCGTTCACTCGTTCGGGGAAGATGTTGTGTGGCTGGAGGCTAGTGGACTGGCAGCCCTCCTCAGAAACCCTCGCCCGGGGTCTCGGCCTCCTCTACCTGCCTCACCTTGTACCTTACAGCTCTCTCGCTGGGCATCGCGGCCACATCGGACACACTCACCAGGACACATCACACACACATCACCCATGGAGGCAAGAACCAGCCTCTCACTATTAATAGATCACCTGGGTCTCTACGGGCAGGACATGGTGGGTAGCAGTAAAGCATTATAAAGCACAAACACACAATACAGAGCGCTGAAACTCAAATCCATTGGAAGGGCATTTGCAATGCTATATTTGTTTCAGCATCTCCCACCCTTGATCTCATTGGGATTAGCCTCATCTCTCAGTGTCTGCATCAGCACATTTCTCTCTGGATTGGATTATAGCACATCTATAGAGTCACACAGGCTTAGATGGAAATCAGTTCTAGCAGTATTTGAGCTGTGTTTTGATGTTTCGACTTCTCTTACAGTGCAAGTAAAAGAGCTTAGACTGTTGCATTAAACAGCAACATACTGTAATAAACTAATTGGCTTCTGCAAACACCTGATGCTAGAGCTTTTCTCAATTTAATTCTGAGCTTTGCTTGCTGGTGCCGAGGTATGACGTTCCCTATAGTTTTCCACATTAATTATGGACATATTACATATAGAGGATGAATGCAGCTGTCATTAGTTTGGAGATTTCCGCTGGGAAGATGGTTTCATGCATTATAACTCATGATTTGATTGTGACAGTCAGAATGCGCGTGTACTAAACCTGTTTACGCAGATACTCGCACACATCGCTGTTATATACCTGGGAGTGTATTAGACATGCTGTAAGCTGATTGGACAAAAATGGCAAAACAACCAATTGAGTCACTCGACTGGAGTCTGTTTCACATAATGAGCTAATCATATTTTCTATCCTCTAACCCGTCCACCCCTAAACATAACCATCTCAGATACCTTGTGGCTTCTTTTTGATTTTCAAAAAATCAATACAATCCAGAGCGATCGTTGTACAGCATCTCATTTGTGGGTTTCTTTCATGAAGCGATCACCAAGAATAATAAACTGTGCTGTTAATGCACTGAAACTATACTGCTTTTGTGAGAACATAAAAAAACTGAATATTGCGTCAATTACACGTACAAAACAAATACTATTTCTGTTGTGCTGATTTGGCTCATAAAGCAGTTCCCATTTCAGGGACCAAAACTATAGCAAAAGTGCACTGTGCACGTCTGGTCTTGAAGCACCTCCGATTGTTAAATCCCAGAACAGTCAATACTTATTAAGTAGTGCATAAACTACAACAGAAGTATTAAATAAATGATGAGGTGTCACAACCTTCCTCCGAGGACATGATTTTTCCACATGAGCTACAGTGGTGTACAGAAGTATTTGCTGACGCTCCATCTTACAAATAAAACTTTTTGGTAACGCTTTAGATTACAGCCCGGAGAGTGCTGGGTAATTAAGGCAAATTTACAGTGTAACATTCGGTAAGTATAGTGTAACTATTAAGTACGTAAGAATAAGGGAACAATATGTAATGTTTTATGATGATATAATAATATATATAAATTCTGTAAGAAATATAGAATACTTATTCTATGACACAATTATGATACAACAATCTTACCCACGTACCTTTTTGAAATAATGGTGTACGTACATACTGTACATACAATACATACTGTTTTACATTTTTATGCATATAAATCCATGAATTTATATGGTTTTTTTATATCAAAAGTGACGATGTTTTAGTTTGGACTTACATGTTTTAGTGAAACTAAAACTATTGCATTTTTTTTTTTTTTTAAATACTGGGAAATAAACTCTTGTTGCATGTAATTACAGGGTGAGTATTAAAAATACATACAATAAAATGTCGCTGACCCGGAAACCATTATTTGAAAAGACTTCTTTTTTTGGAAATCAACTTTTATTTCAAATACAGAGATAAGCGCGTGTTGTTGCTTGGTCTTTCCAAAGATTAATCTTAAGGAATACCATGTCTCTTGTGATTCTTTATTATGTATTAAAAGAAAATACAGTTTACCCAGAAATGTTCTCATTATTCACTCATCTTTTCGCTTTCAACAAACTGTCACCAACGTGTGCATAAGAGCATGAAAGTCTAGTTCATGCTTGACGTAAACGTAAGAACGCTGTGAAACTGGAGAACTGGAGTCTCCTCCTGTCTTGTTTATTTCTCACTGATATTATCTGTTATATTATATTTAAAAATCAGAGTTTTTCGGTGTGTCTACACTCAGGTCAAGACTGAACTCAACCCTCTCATGCACACGCTGGTGACAGCTGGTCTGAAGCGGTGGTCTACTGTTTAAAACGTTTAAAATATTGGCATTTTTCTTAGAAACACTTTCATTTGACTTCAGAAGACATTGGTCCCTCCATTGGGGTCGAATGCAGTTATTGCAGTATGTGCCGTTTAATGCTCCAAATTTTAGGAACACATGAGTTTGCATTATGTGTATTCCAAAGATGATTTATTTTTCCAAAAAACTTAATTTGTGTTAATCTGATGAAGGAAAGTCGTATACATTCTGTGATGGCATTAGGGTAAAAGTTGAGTAGGTGGTGACGATGTATTTCTGGGTGTACTGCGTTTCTTTTAATACAGAATAGCAAGAGACATGATTTCTCCTTCATCAGTGGAAAGAAAGAAAAAACAGAAGAGGAACATGAGAAAAAAAAGCGGGACAAAACGAGGACTTAAGACATTTGATTAATTAATTGATTAAAAAACAGTTTTAAACAAAAAAGAAGTGTTTATGAATTAAGTTAAATAAAGGTTTCAGAGTCAGTAATCTAAGATTGTGTGTATGTTTTTTTACCCTGTAACTACATTACATGTTACTATTTTTCCTAATATTTAAGACACAAGTTGCAATATTAGTTTTCAGTGCACTTTTGTTAAAAAGATTACTGAATAAATGCATGGATTTATACAGTATTTATTGGTTCACCATTATACAAAGAGGAAAGCAGTGTTCTCTGTAATTGCTCCCAAATGTAAGATTGTTGTATGGTATTTGTAGAATAAGTACCTCTTGATTCTATAATACTTAACAGTATAAATAATTAGTTAAAGGGTTAATTCATCCGAAAATGAAAATGATGTCATGAATGACTCTCCCTCATGTTGATCCCAAACCTGTCAGACCTCCGTTCATCTTCAGAACACAGTTTAAGATATTTTAGATTTAGTCAGAGAGCTTTCTGTCCCTCCATTGAACTTGTACGGTATACTGTCCTTGTCCAGAAAGAAAATAAAGACATCGTCAATGTAGTCCATGTGACATCACCAGTGGTTTAGTTACAATGTTTTGAAGCATCGAAAATACATTTTGGCCTAAAAATATCAAAAACTTCGACTTGATTCAGCACTTTTTTGTCATCTGGTTCTGTTGTCGATCCTGGTTGTTACCCCATTTATTCCCAAAACTTTAATTACATTTAAATACTTTATAGGTGCATTATAGTTACCGAAAGTTACACTGTAAAATTGCTTTAATTATGCAGTACTTTCTGGGACTGTAATCTAAAGTGTTACTCACTTTTTGCAATACATTGACTACATGTGCCTGGACCCTCATAGTGTGATATAATGAGATTTAGGCAGAATTGTGATTAAACTTTACCTGATATAAACAATTCTTTAATCGAACTGATGCAATTACGCTCACAATCATAATCACAGTAAAATATTTCACGTACGCAGGGGCGTAGAATTTCAGTAGGGACGATAGGGACGAGTCCCTACCAACATCCAGTGACACTGATATATCCTTGCAATAATTTCGATCAAAACTTAAAATATATTTATACATTGACGTCAGCGGATGGCGTTTAACACGGGTGGCGTTTTCATGCGCCAGTTTGTAAACGTGTCGTAAAGGAGACGTCACGTTTTTGTGCTGCTGAAGAAACTGAGTTCATGTTGACAATGCTGTGCAACATGAATATAATGCTGTTATTGATGGTCAACATCTGAATGAAGACACTTCTCATCGAAAAAAAACCCAATACACGTATAGAAATGTGTTTTACACCTGATTAAAACAGTGTCACACTTACTGTATGTGAGTTCATCATCTGTGCATATTTGAATAATAAACGCAATAAAAACAACATATCATAGCGAATAATGAGAATAATGAAAATTGCATGTAAACGAGTGAAGAGGTTTGATTGTGTAACTGGAAATAATCACATTATTGCTCATGTAAACCCAGTCATCGTGACGGATGGACAAAACAACTGGCGTTGAGATGAAATGATCAGGTGCACTGTAAAAACAATTGTCACTGCTTTCTAATGTTTGGATCCTTCAGAAGGATATGTTAAGACACAGCTAGAAAGGTTTACAAGCTAATAAATCCTCTGTGAGACAGCCTTATTCATTAGCAAATAGAAAAGAAAAAAAAGGTCAGCAATGTCACTGCTCTTTTTTCTGCTGATGCACAATCCGGCTCCTTGAGCTGTGCAGCGGTGCATGAGAAAGCCAAGCGCTAATCCACACTAATAGGATTGTGTAGATTCACCCACACCCAGTCTCCTCGACACATGTCTGCAAGCCTTCACAACTGCTGGAAAACACTGATAAAATATACAAATGTCAAAAACACCCCCAAAACTGAGCAATATTTATGACTTTAGCTGTATAAATGCCAACTAAATCTCGTCTAAATCTACATATTTCCTCTGAGGTTGTGTGTGATGTGTTTATTTCTGGCCCACAAAGTCTGATACTGACTAATCTGTTCTGCTCAAGAGAGATTGATTAGTGTGAATCATGCCTCTCTCCTGACAACTTTCACAGGACCTTAGACGATACATTACAGAGATGCATTAATCTGGTAAAGGCATTGCGAATTGGTAAAGAGGAATGGTCAAAAGTTCATCTTCGACTTTGTGCGGGTCTTATAGGTAGCAAAACGTGGTTGTGGCACTAAAGGAGGAGTTACATGTCACTACAGTCAAAGGATCACTTACTTTTACAGCTTTCACTGCATTGACGAAATTTTTAATGTCTTTAGCTGAAGATTGTTGGTGTAGTACAGTGGTTCCCATTTTATTTTGAAGTCAAACTTGGATTATTTTTGACTTTCAAAGACTTTCTTGCAACCGTAGTTCACACTGTCATTCATTAGGTTGGGTCAAGTTGTTGAATCCTGGATCAACACTGATGTATGGAAGCTTGTTTCCGCCACTGAATAAAAATAAATAAATAAATAACTGTGACTTTTTATCTCAAAATTGCGAGATATGAAGTCAGGAATTGTAGAAATAAAGTCACAATTGTGAGATATAAAGTCAGAATTGTGAGATATAAAGTCAGAATTGCGAGATATAATGTCAGAATTGCGAGATATAATGTCAGAATTACGAGATATGAAGTCAGAATTGTACGAAATAAAGTCGCGAATTGCGATGATGTAAAGTCAGAATTGCGAGATATAAAGTCAGAATTGCGAGATATAAAGTCAAAATTGCGAGATATAAAGTCAGAATTGCGAGAATATAAAGTCAGAATTGCGAGATATAAAGTCAAAATTGCGAATATAAAGTCAGAATTATATAAATAAGATATAAAGTCAGAATTGTGAGATATAAAGTCAGAAATTGCGAGATATAAAGTCAGAATTGCGAGATATAAAAGTCAAGAATTGCGTAGATATAAAAGTCAGAATTGCGTGATGTAAAGTCAGAATTGCGATGATGTAAAGTCAGAAAATTGCGTGATGTAAAATTCAAAAATTCCGAAAGATATAAAGTCAGAAATTGCGAGATATAAAGTCAGAAATTGCGAGATATAAAAGTCAAAATTGCGATATATAAAGTCAGAAATTGCGAGATATAAAAGTCAGAAATTGCAAAAAATATAAAATCAGAAAATTGCAAGAATATAAAAATCAGAAATTGCGAGATATAAAATTCAAAAATTGCGAAATATAAAGTCAGAAATTGCGAAATATAAAGTTGAGAATTGCAGATATAAAGTCAAAATTGCAAGATATAAAATTGGGAAAATTACGAATATATAAAAGTCAGAATTGCGAGATATAAAATTCAGAAATTGCGAATATATAAAATCAGAAAAGTGAAATATAAAGTCAAAATTTAAATGTTATAAAATTCAAAAATTGCGATGTTATAAAATTCGGAAAATTCCGTGTTATAAAGTCAGAAAATTGCGTGTTATAAAGTCAGAATTTACAATATAAAATTGAGAATTATGTGATATAAAATTCAAAAATTGTGAATATAAAGATCAAAATTTCCGAGATATAAAGTCGGAAATTTCGAATATAAAGATCAAAATTTAAAAAATATAAAAATTAAAAATTACAAAAATATAAAATTCAAAATTACGTGTTATAAAGTCAGAAATTCCATAAAATATAAAGTCAAAAATATGCGTGATATAAAAATCAAAAATTACGAAATATAAAATTCAGAAATTACGATATTATAAAATCAAAATTCTGATATAAAATCAAAATTTCAAAATATAAAATTCAAAAATTCCGAAATATAAAATTCAAAATTACGAATATAAAGTTCAAAATTACGTGTTATAAAATTGAAAATTCCAGTGTTATAAAATTTAAAATTTACGAAATATAAAATCAAAAAATTGCAGATATAAAAATCAAAATTTACAAAAAATATAAAATTCAAAAATTCCGATGATATAAAGTCAAAATTGCGATAAAAATTCAAAATTGCATATAAAAATCAAAATTCACATATATAAAATTCGAAAATTCCGAAATATAAAATTCAAAATTAAAAAATATAAAATTCGAAAAATTACAAAATATAAAATTCAAAAATTACGAGAAATATAAAATTCAAAATTTAAAAAATATAAAATTCGGAAATTTAGAAAATATAAAAATCAAAATTCCAATATAAAATAGTCAAAATTGCGGATATAATATAAATTAGGAAATTTAAATAAAATATAAAAATTAAGGAAAATTCAGAAAAAATATAAAAATTCAAAATTTAAAAAAATATAAAAATTCAAAATTAAATAGATATAAAAATCAAAATTTAAAAAATATAAAAGTCAAAAATTACGAAAATATAAAAATTCAAAATTTAAAAAAATATAAAGTCAAAATTGAAATATGAAAATTACAAAATTACGAATATAAAATTCAGAAAATACAAAATTATAAAAATCAAAATTTGAAATATAATATAAAGTTAGGAAAATTGCAAATAATATATAAAAATCAGAATTACGAAATATAAAATTGGTCGAAAAATTTAAAAAAAATATAAAAATTAGAAAAATTACGAAATATAAAATTGGAAAATTGCGAAATATAAAATATCAAAAATTGCGAAATATAAAAGTCAAAATTGCGATAATATAAAATCAGAAATTTAGAAAATATATAAAATTCGAAAAATTTACAAATTATAAAATCAAAAATTTACGATAGTTATAAAAATTCAAAAATTCCAATCTTATAAAATTCGAAAAATTGCCAATAGTTATAAAAATTCAAAAATTCCGAAATATAAAATTCAAAATTTCCAATATAAAGTATGAAAATTCAAAAATATAAAAATTCAAAATTTCAAATATTATAAAATTCAAAAATTGACAATAAATATAAAAATTCAAAATTAGCAAGAATATAAATTCAAAAATTGCGAAATTACGATATAAAAATCAAAATTCACGAATAAATAAAAATTGGAAAATTCCGAATATATAAAAATCAGAAATTGCAATATAAAATTGGAAAATTCCAAATATAAAATCAAAATTGCGAAATATGAAAATTCAGAAATTGCGAGAATAAAATATAAAAATTAGAAAATTACGAAATATAAAATTCAAAATTCAAAATATAAAAAATCAAAATTTACATAGATATAAAATTGCAAAATTCCAATCATATAAAAATTGGGAAATATCCAAATATTTATAAAATTCAAAATTTAAATATCATAAAAATATGGAAATTGCAAATATAAATATAAAAATCAAATTACGTAATATAAAAATCAAAATTTAGATAAAAATATAAAATTCAAAATTCAAATATAAAAATCAAAATTACAAAATATAAAAATCAAAATTTAGAAAAATATAAAAATTCAAAATTTCGAAAATATAAAATTCGGAAATTGCAATATAAAAATCAAAATTCCGAAAATATAAAAATCAAAAATTGCAATAATATAAAATTCAAAATTCCGAAATATAAAATATAAAAATTGAGAATTAAAATGAATTCAATATAAAATTCGAAAAATTACAAATATAAAAATTAAGGAAATTTAACGTGTCATAAAGTAGGAAAAATTATGAAATTCATAAGAGTTCAAAATTGCGATATGATATAAAATTCAGAAATTACGAATATAAAATTCAAAATTTAAAGAAATATAAAGTCAAAATTACGTGAATATAAAGTTCAAAATTTACGTGACTCATAAAAATCAAAAAATTACCAATGTCAGAGATACAAATTCCGATAAAGAATATAAAAATCGGGAATTACGAAATAATATAAAGTCAGAAATTACGTCGATATAAACAGTCAAGATTACGAAAATCTAATATGATATAAAATATTGGCAAAGTATTAAAAAATATGAGAACAGTCAAAAATATAAAATCGGAGTAAATGAGGTCAGAAAATATGATGATGAGTGAAACATTCAAGTAAAAATTATAAAGAAATATAAAATTGGAACAAGTGAATAGTGTAAGATCAAAATTTACGAGAATATGATAAGACTCAAAATTCATAAATATAAAAGTCAAAATTACGTGAACATAAAAATTAGAAAATTTACGAAATAATATAAAGTCAAAATTCCGTGATATAAAAGTCAGAATTACGATAACATAAAGATCAAAATTACAAAATATAAAGTGCAAAATTGCGTAATATAAAGTTCAAAATTGCATGATATGAAATTGCCAAAATTCGTAGATATAAAGTCAAAATTGCGTGATAGAGTCAAAATTGGGAATCCGTGATATAAAAATCAGAATTACGAGATATAAAGTCAGAATTTAAATTCAATATAAAATTCAAAATT
>JAQIUQ010006899.1:0-88460 GCA_030378365.1 Hybognathus amarus | reverse complement strand
GTTTACGCATGGCTCCCAATGCATGTACAGCATAGATAGACATGTATTTACCACACACACACACACACACACACACACACACACACACACACACACACACACACACACACACACACACACACACACACACACACACACACACACACACACACACACACACACACACACACAATATATATATCTTTTTGATGACCCAACAAGTTTGATTAAACCAACTAAATACAAGGAAAATATTTTATATTTTATAACGTAGTTTTTAAGGCAAACTACATGCAGGCTTTATTTTAATAGAAAAACAAAAAGCTGATAGGACAAGCCTACATTGACTGCAACACTCAGTTTTTTAATATTTTGTTGGTTGTACAGAATCTTGTTTTTGCGTTCATAAATACTTTGTATGACATCCTGTACAAAAATTATGTCTGCATAATTTGGCATGTTTCATTGCGTTATTATCACAAATAAAACAACTAACTTGCACAACCCAGCAAACACAAAACGTTTTTACAACTTTTTCACAACGTTGTATTTTGGTTGTAATTAGGTAATGTTGTAGTACAACGTTTTAAAAACGTTTTTAAAACGTTTTTTATAAATGGATAAATAATGTAACCAAAATAAAACGTTTTAAAAACGTTGTGAAAATACCAAACTGGTATGTTTTTTTAAAGTAGTCAAAAAACGTACATATGACGTTTGTTTACTACTAAAAGGAAACTAGACCAAACTACAACTTTTGGAAGATGTTTTATTCAGGTGTTAAAATAACGTAATCTCTACGTTGGAATAAGACGTTTCAAAAACGTTGTTAAAATACCAAACTGGTACATTTTCTTTAGTCAAAAAAAAAAAAAAAAAAAAAAACTATAACGTTTGTCTACAAAAACGAAACAAGACCGAACTAACCGAGGCAGCACTAGAAGTAATTTGGACGTTGTTTTTTATTTTCTTTTATTTTTTTTGCTAAATCAAGTTGGCTCGTCAATAAATTAAAAAGTTATAAGCACATATACGTTCGCAAACCACCTACAAGATATGGCATGGCAGAAATCCAGCAAAAAGCGCTCCCTGGTGGTTTATATCTCGTTGAAAACTATTGTGCTGTAGGCTACAGGCTACACTACACCTATTTCTGAACGTTTGTTAACAATCACTACATTTAAATATGCCTATAATGCATACACCATACAACCCAATAAACAACCGCACTTAAATAGAATATTAATAACTGCATAGCCTACTATAAGCACTTTTTAATATATAAATAAATAAATGTGTGTATCTAAGAAAATATGTTCATAGTTTTACAATTGTATTTCTACACCATGTTTACCAGCCTATAAGCATATAATTCAAACAAATGTTTTACATTTCCAATGCTCTTCATGCTCATTCCATTTACAGTTTACGATGGTAACTAATATCCATTAATAACGAATCAAGTTTCAGGATATGTTTTCTGATTATCAATCATAAATTATAATTCATTCCATCAATTAATTCTAATTAATGTATGTAAATGCTGCGTGACTTCTACATGTTTTTAATCGGCGTGTCGCGCTGAAATTCGAGCCGCATTTGAACTTGAGCGGAGAGGCGTTACCATGGAAACGGGCGACAGCTCAACTGACAAGCTGCTGAACTCCGTCTCTCACTGTTGTTTTAACTACTTTCAGGTAAGTAAGTGTAGTCCCTAAAATTACACCACTAGTACATACAAATGCATTTAATCGCATTTTATGTGTAACGTTAGATGAGATATTTTGATAGTTTTGTAACGTTAAATGTTTTAATGGCAAATGGTAAGCTCATTTATTTAACCTAAAAGTATGCACTGTCTGCAAGTTAACAGTTTGATTAATGTTTTCACGTGACGTCACTCAGTCAAGCAAACATTTAGCCACAATTTATCTGACTGAAATCTTGTACGTGTAGAGGGATAAACTCCAGAGTATACTTCACATTTTGGACAACCATTGTTTTTTTACATTTACATTTTGGTTATTTTCTTTCTCACTTTAGATGCTGGAGAAAAAACAACCAGTCTAAAGGATTCAAAGTGGAAACTTCTGTCGTGGCTGGTGGCTCAACAATCATTGCGAGCCATGACTAACTTTTCTGTTTAAAAGTAGACATCGATTTCAATATATATTTCTCAGTTTCAGCTCATTTTATGAGTTCAGGCACCGGCGCCTCATTGTCGTGATTATGTATTGTCTGCTTAACTTACTGTGGTGAGCAGGGGCCTATGCCATGAAGCCGGTTTAGGTGGCTAGCCCGATATGTTTCAGTTTAGTTTGTGCCAACCCTGGGTTTTAGGTACCATGAAAGTGGTTTGGCTTTTAGCAGTGTTCATCGCCATAGTAACTTACACTCCATGGCTAACCTGGTCCAGGGCAGTTTATGTTCCAGCCAGGTAAGAGGTTGCAAACCGAAACTTGGACCAATCAGCTGTGAGCAAAGTGACAAATTATTTTAAAAGACAAAATCATGGCTTTTAGTAAATAAATTTGTATGATTTAGAAATGATTTCTGTAATTATTATACCCTAAAACAATCTAATTTAAGTTCATCAATTATTATTACGCAGATTTTAAATGAATGTGTATATAAAGGCAATATAAATATGCTTTAGAATCAATAAATGAAGCTATAGACCATTTTGCAAGATGTAAACAACACTGGTCCAGAAACACTTCCTGTTTCAGTTTGTTTGTTTTACATGTACATCTTAAAGATGTTTGTTTAACTTTTTGATTCAGTTTTATATGTTCTGTTGGTTGTATTTTATCCTAGCTTTTATGTACTGTTAAAAAACTGAAACAGCAAGTGCTTCTGGACCAGTGTTGTTTACATCTTGCAAAATGGTCTATAAAATGACTACATGTGAGCTTAAATGTTAAATTCTCTCTATACCTTTATCAACATAAACTAACTTCACAACTTTTACTTGCACTGATCTACAGTAGCGAGACTTTCTTTTAGTTGCCCTCTTTCATAGACAGCTATTTTCTTCTTGCTGTGTAAATTTGTTTACATTTTTAATATTTTAATACTTTTATTTAATACGTGAATTGCGCTGCTTCTCTCATGAGAAATTAATTTCAATGTGTTTTGAATGAGTTTCACTCTTTCTCAGCATGTGATTGGCTGTTTGCTACTGATGTCACACAACTCCTTATCTCAGGATCAAAGCCTGAGTTGACAGAGAAAGTTGATGATCAGCATCATGGTACCAACAAAGCCTGGTTGGATTGGTTTGGTTTTGTCAACTCGAAACTAATCCTGCAACCCTGAGTTTGTTCAACTACCATCATGGTACAGGCCCAGGACAGACGAGGCACGTGAGAGAACGTTGCGAGGCCGGTGGTGTGATTGCTAATGAGCAGAACCTGTGCAGCACACCGTCTCTGCATCTCTCACGGATGAGCGGAAGCATAACGGGAAAGCAACGAAGTGGATGATCGAGCTTCTGCTTCTCCGTGAGAGATGCGAGACCGGTGTGCTGCACAGGTCGCTTGCGTGCAACGTCACTCAATATTTACACAGAGATTTCGGATGTTTTACCTTTTACTGAACATATTTAGATATACCGAAATCATCTTTCCATTGCGGTTTCCCGTATATCTAAATATGTTTAGTGAAAGGTCAAACTTCCAGAAATCTCTGTATAAACAAAGAGTGACTTAGGCGCGCAAGCGATCACTCCCAGCGCATGCGCAGACCGAAGCGCCAGTGCCGACAGATCATTTTGTCATGGCTATGATTACAAGAGGTAAAAACGATATAAATACTGTTCGTTTTCTCACACAAACCGCTTGTTTCGTGTCTTAGGCCATCAATGTGGACTTACATTTATGAGTCATTAAATCAGGTTTAATTTTGACTTCTCTGTGCATGCTTTGACGTGGACCCCCTTAGCCTCCAGTGTATGACTGACAGACAACAACGGTTTGACTGAAAAATGTCAAAATTGAAAATACTGTAGAAACAAAGACACCTACATCTTGGATGCCCTTGAGGTAAGATAAAACATATCAAAAATTTATTTAAAAGTGAACTATCCCTTTAACGTTACCTTTTATTTATTAAAACAAGGTAATTGGTCAATATTATTAGGCGTATCGTTACAGCCCTATTAATCAACATTGTCTATTTTTTGTTGTTGTTCATATATCAATATTTTAGCATTATTACAGTTGTGTGTATCTGTATGTTCTTTGTAGTCTATAGTTGGTTTAGTCAACATAATTTTTTTGTTATTGGCTGCAGTGCAAATTGTGTATTTTCTTTATTGATTACATTGATTTTGCTAAAATGGTTATTATAACATATAATACAATAAAAGTTCTTTTAATATATTTTATATTGTTATATTGTTTGTTACTTTATTTATTTATTTTTTGTATTAATACATTTATTTATTGAGATGCAAGCTCTTATAACCAACTGACGACGACCAGAAAGTAAGACGTGATATTTACTTTTTTACGACTTTATGCAACGTTGTAAAAAACGTATTTACAACGTGAAAAAAACCTGACATCTGTCGTATTAAATACGTCGGATAAAACGTTTTTGAAACGTTTTTGTGTATGCTGGGAACATGCTTAAGCCTACTTAAAATATACATTTTTGTAGACCTGAAGATGTCAATTTTTCTCTTTTTCCCCCACAGGTGCTCCATATGGTTATTTGGTGTCATTTTATGTTCATTTGTCCTGTTTTAGAAAGACACTTAAATTTACCTTTAAAAAAACGTGCCAAAAATACAGTTTTGTGAGAATCATTCTTGTGTTCTTCTGATGGTTTACATTTACAAGTGTGACCCATTGAGATTATTAATTTTTTACAGGTATTCTTATCTCTAAATTTTTATGACTATAGCAAGGAAGGTTTTAAATAAACAGTCTGAGGGAAAATGCATAAAGTACTTGTATTACAAACATGGGGGAGTGTTATGTGCATCTCTATCTGTGCCAAACTTCACCTGAGAATTGCAAAACGTATTCGGGTAAACACCATTTAACACATAAACACTATCTCATTTTTTTCTGTTTCGATTCCATGTAGGCCACTTCAAAATATCGGTGACACCCCTTTTATTAACTCTGAATCGGAATTATCATGGACAGTGTACTGCCGTTAAACATTTGTTTTAAAAACACATTTAATTAAAACGTTTTAAATATTACATTATTATTGTTTATAGGTTATTTCTTGTTGTTTAATACCAATAATCGAAAAATACAAATCGAAACATTCCAACAGATCCATGTACTGTATGTCCTTCATGAACTGTAGAAGTTTATTTAATCTTCAATAAACTGCTGAAAACTCAATGCTATGAGAGATCCGGTGGCTGGGTACGAGAGATGTACGCTCATCCCAAAGTCAGAAAAATTCAGGATAATTTCCTTACATTCAGAAATCATTCCTGATCAACATCTGAGAAGATAAAGCCGTCTCAAGATGAGACAACAGAAAGAAATGCAAAGACGGACCAACAGAAGACTCGCCGAACGCAGACGTATTAATGGTTTTGCCAGAACAGGAGGAATCCAAATCTAAACTTTAAAGAACATGATTGAATCCTCGAAACTCAGTGTTTGACCAGTTGACACAGGATTTGTCAGACTCTGTAAAACATTGCAAGCTCTGACAGAATGTCAACAAATATGTGTGTGGTGAAACGAGATGTTATATACACCAGCAAGAGTTAATGAATCTCTGTGACAAACTGGTTGAAATGGAAGATGGATCAGGAAGGCCGGAAGGGGACGATGATCTTCAGTTTCTTCAGGAGAACATTCTCGCCTGAAACACTCTTAAAATTACATTTCATGACTCAATAACAGTAGTATTTTGATATTTTGCGGATTTTCTCCTCTCCTATTGACGCTTGTGGGCTGGTGCGAGGTGCATTCTGGGTTACCTGGCTGTCTCAAGTCCACACAAGTCACCTCTCCAAGCATCCTCGGTAAATCGGGCGAGGATCAAGAACACATCCGGGGATTTGAAGTGGACTTGGCTAGATGTGAACTTTGAATTGGAACAGTACTTGGGCAGCGACTGATGACGTTTCACAAGTCCACAAGAACACAAGTACAGACAAGTACGCATATTGAGAAACGGCTCTTGTCTGTACCTGTCACTGTTCATTGCACTCAGCTGTTTCCCGTCATCTTCGATTATCGCACACAGCTGTTTTTACTCACCCTGTTAATATCTGTGTATTTAGGCCATGTTTACACAAAGCCGGGTATTTAGCAAAACGAATATTTTCCCCCTCTCCGTTTTCAAAAATAACATCATTCACACACCTGCATAAATACGCCGTCGAGCGCTCATCATTACTATGCCAAAACTATTGGCGGCAGTGTATGGGGTTAAAGATAAAGCCATGCAAGCCAATCAGAATCCTCAGAATCGACAAGAGAGAACCTAAAACGCCTTTCTCCCAGTTTACACGGCAACACAAAACCGGCGTTTTCAGAAATCTACACTTTGGCCGGAGTTTTCTAGAAATAATCATTTTCAGTGATAAAAACGGCGTTTTAGTGTAAATGAGAGGGCAAAACGCAGAGAAATATCTGGAGCGCCTCTCTGCTGTCCATAAGGTGCCTCTGCGCACCAGCCATTTCAAACCCAGCCTCCAGTTTTTGGGCACGCCTCCTTATTTGCATACACTCCTCAATCCTCAATCCTCAAATGCCCAATCCTAAATACCAAATGTCCAATCCTAAATACCAAATACCCTATCCTAAATACCAAATGTCCAATCCTAAATCCTAAATGGCTAAATGACCAAATACCCAATCCTAAATACCAAATGCCCAATCCTAAATACCAAATTCATTTTCGACTTACCAAAACTACTTCAATGGAAGGTTTCCAGATGGATATGCGGAGCAAATCCATCTGGCGGAGTCAGGTTAAAATACAAATTGCCCTATCCTAAATACCAAATGCCCAATCCTAAATACCAAATTCATTTTCGACTTAGACTTTTAGTTTTCAATTTAGACTTTTAGTTTTCATTTAAGACTTTTAGATTTAGACTTTTAGTTTTCAATCTGACCCAATAATCCCTCCATAATCACCACTCGTTAAAATCTCTTCGGGCCTTCTTTCTATTGGTGGAAAACCTCAAATATCTTATATAACATGTTTTTCAGTGCTTACAGTACTTCCCTCTCCCTCTCCTACAGGATTTTGGATTTTGACCTGTTTCTCTGTCTGGTATGGAGGGATTATACTGGAAGTACTGAAAAACATGTTATATAAGATATTTGAGGTTTTCCACCAATAGAAAGAAGGCCCGAAAGAGATTTTTTTAACGGTGGTGATATCAGGAGGAGGGGCAGAAAATAAAGATAGATATAAAGGATTGGGTATCCAGCGACAAAAGACCGATCTCACTTTGGACGTTGGATTTGCTTGATTACCATTCATTCCCAGGATTACCATGGAAAAGCTGACACTTCTGCTTCTTCTCGTGACCTTCTCTCAGGGGGACGCAGCAGGTTATTAATAATTATTGTTATTACAGTCAGAGCAGAGAATACATGTTATATTCTTCCAAGAAGTTTGTACTTATTTGAGTAACTTAAACAGTTTATGACATTTATCCAATAACAACCCTATTTAAAGTGTATACATGACCTACATGTTGGGTTATTAAGCATAATCGATGATTGTGTATGTAAATACTCTCACTGTTTCTTGAATATCATATATTCAGCTAACGGCTGTCCCACTGAATGGTCCGCATTTGGACTGAAATGTGTCAAATTCTTCTCAACACCAACTGACTGGATATCAGCAGAGGTAATGTGCCACTGACAGCACTATTACTGTTATGTGACATAGGTTTATGCACACATTTGTTCTTGAAATGTCTTTTATAAAGTTCTTGATTATGAATCTGATCTGACTTGAAGAATCTGATCATCAAATGAATATTCTGAAAGGCTGTTAAGTATCTTAAATAAGTGTTTTTGAAGAAATGTTAGGATTCTCCTTTGGGTGTTATATCACAATAATGAGCCACTCACAACACACATTCTGGTACAATAACATGTTCATAAATTCAATTAAATGATTGTAGAATTTGTAAAACCACAAGCTTATACAGCGTCCTGACAACACATGACAGCTCTCAGGATGTGCGTCTAATCTTATGTTTACACAGTTGTTAAAGGCTGCACAGAATCGTAAATGAGATCGCCACGATGGGGAATCTGACAAACCTGTGTTTGTAGTCAACTTCTACAAACCGTAAGGTTGGTGGTTCAATCCCTGGTTCCACCTGACCAAGTGTCGAGACCAAGTGCAAGACACCTAAACCCAGCTGTGTGTGTGTGTGTGTGTGTGGCCATTGGGTTGTGAAAGTGTTATATAAATGCAGTCCATTTACCATTTACCGCCACTGAGCTACATTTGACATTTTTGTAAATTATATGTTACATTTTATTGTATGTACAGTATGTAGTCATTAGAGGGTGCAGAAAGTGTCGTAAATGCCTTGAATACACGTACAGATCATTTGTAACGGGTAAGAAAGATCTATAAATGATGTGTCACACATTTACAAGTGATGAATAGTTTAGACTTTAGATTAGGGGATTCAGAAAGTGTTGAGAATGATTTACTCCTGGTTTACACGTCATATATAACACACTGTAGTGTGTACTGCAGTGTAAGTGCTGACTGGTGAAGGCATAACCACTGTCTTCTGTAGTGTAGTGTGTAGTGTAGTGTAGTGTGTAGTGTAGTGTGTAGTGTAGTGTAGTGTAGTGTGTAGTGTAGTGTAGTGTGTAGTGTAGTGTAGTGTGGTGTGTAGTGTAGTGTGTAGTGTGGTGTAGTGTGTAGTGTAGTGTGTAGTGTAGTGTGTAGTGTAGCGTAGTGTAGCGTGTAGTGTAGCGCAGTGCGCAGCGTAGCGCGCAGCGCAGCGCAGCGCAGCGCGCAGCGCAGCGGCAGCGCAGCGCAGCAGCGCAGCGCAGCGCGTGCAGCGCAGCGCAGCGCAGCGCAGCGCCGTGTGGCGTGGCGCAGCGCCGGCGCAGCGCAGCGCAGCGCGCAGCGCGCAGCGCGGCGCAGCGCAGCGCGCAGCGCAGCGCAGCGCGCAGCGCAGCGCAGCGCGCAGCGCAGTGCAGCGCAGCGCCAGCGCAGCGCGAGCGCAGCGCAGCGCCAGCGCAGCGCAGCGCAGCGCGCAGCGCAGCGCCAGCGCAGCGCAGCGCAGCGCAGCGCGAGCGCGCAGCGCAGCGCCAGCGCAGCGCAGCGCCAGCGCAGCGCAGCGCAGCGCAGCGCAGCGCTAGCGCAGCGCAGCGCGCAGCGCCGGCGCAGCGCAGCGGCAGGCGCGCAGCGCAGCGCTGGCGCAGCGCAGCGCAGCGCGCAGCGCAGCGCGCAGCGCAGCGCAGCGCAGCGCAGCGCGCAGCGCAGCGCAGCGCCGGCGCAGCGCGCAGCGCCGGCGAGCGCAGCGCAGCGCAGCGGTCGCAGCGGCCGGCAGCGCAGCAGGCAGCGCAGCGCCAGCAGCGCAGCGCCGGCGCAGCGCGCAGCGTAGCGCGCAGCGCAGCGCAGCGCGCAGCGCAGCGGCGCAGCGCGGCGGCGCAGGGCGCGCAGCGCAGCGCGGGCGCAGCGCGCAGCGCGCGAGCGCAGCGCGAGCGCGCGCAGCGCAGCGCAGCGCAGCGAGCGCAGCGCAGCGCCGCAGCGCGCAGCGCAGCGCCGGCGAGCGCGCAGTGCTGGCGCAGCGCAGCGCAGCGCGCAGCGCCGGCGCAGCGCAGGCAGCGCAGCGCGCAGCGCAGCGCCAGCGCAGCGCAGCGCAGCGCAGCGCGCAGCGCTGCGCGCGCAGCGCAGCGCAGCGCAGCGCAGCGCAGCGCAGCGCACGCGCAGCGAGCAGCGCAGGCGCAGCGCAGCGGCGCAGCGGCAGCGCAGCGCGGCGCAGCGCGCAGCGAGCGCAGCGCGAGCGCAGCGCGAGCGCAGCGCAGCGCAGCGCAGGCGCAGCGCGCGCGCGCAGCGCCGGCGCGCAGCGCAGCGCAGCGCAGCGCAGCGCAGCGCGCAGCGCAGCGCAGCGCAGCGCAGCGCAGCGCAGCGCAGCGCAGCGCAGCGCAGCGCAGCGCAGCGCAGCGCAGCGCAGCGCCGGCGCAGCGCGCAGCGCAGCGCAGCGCAGCGCAGCGCAGCGCAGCGCAGCGCGCAGCGCAGCGCAGCGCAGCGCGCAGCGCAGCGCGGCAGCGCAGCGCGCAGCGCAGCGCAGCGCGCAGCGCAGCGCAGCGCAGCGCCGGCGCGCAGCGCAGCGCAGCGCGCAGCGCAGCAGCGCAGCGCAGCGCAGCGCGCAGCGCAGCGCGCAGCGCAGGCGCAGCGCAGCGCAGCGCCAGCGCCAGCGCAGCGCAGCGCAGCGCAGCGCGCGGCGCGCAGCGCAGCGCGCAGCGCGCAGCGCAGCGCGCAGCGCAGGCGCAGCGCAGCGCGCGCGCGCGCAGCGCGCGCGCAGCGCAGCGCAGCGCGCAGCGCAGCGCAGCGCAGCAGCGCAGCGCGCAGCGCAGCGCCAGCGCAGCGCAGCGCAGCGCAGCGCCAGCGCACGCGCGCGCAGCGCAGCGCAGCGCGCAGCGCAGCGCAGCGCGCGCGCAGCGCAGCGCAGCGCAGCGCGCAGCGCAGCGCAGCGCAGCGCAGCGCAGCGCGCAGCGCAGCAGCGCAGCGCAGCGCAGCGCAGCGCAGCGCGCAGCGCACGCGCCAGCGCAGCGCCAGCGCGCAGGCGCAGCGCAGCGCAGCAGCAGCGCAGCGCAGCGCGCAGCGCAGCGCAGCGCACGCGCAGCGCAGCGCAGCGCAGCGCAGCGCGCGGCGCAGCGCAGCGCAGCGCAGCGCCAGCGCAGCGCGCAGCGCAGCGCAGCGCAGCGCAGCGCGCAGCGCAGCGCGCGGCGCAGCGCCAGCGCGGCGCAGCGCAGCGCGCAGCGCAGCGCAGCGCGCGCGCGCAGCGCGCAGCGCAGCGCGCAGCGCAGCGCGCGCGCAGCGCAGCGCAGCGCGCGCGCAGCGCGCGCGCGCGCAGCGCAGCGCGCAGCGCAGCGCAGCGCGCGCGCGCGCAGCGCAGCGCGCGCGCGCGCGCGCAGCGCGCGCAGCGCGCGCGCGCGCGCGCGCGCGCAGCGCAGCGCGCGCGCGCGCGCGCAGCGCAGCGCGCGGCGCAGCGCAGCGCCGGCGCGCAGCGCAGCGCAGCGCCAGCGCAGCGCGCAGCGCGCGCGCAGCGCGCAGCGCGCGCGCGCAGCGCAGCGCGCGCGCGCGCGCGCGCGCGCAGCGCCGCGCGCAGCGCAGCGCAGCGCGCGCGCGCAGCGCGCAGCGCAGCGCAGCGCCGGCGCGCGCGCAGCGCAGCGCGCAGCGCGCGCGCGCAGCGCGCAGCGCGCAGCGCAGCGCAGCGCGCGCGCGCGCGCGCGCAGCGCAGCGGCAGCGCAGCGCGGCGCGCAGCGCAGCGCAGCGCGCGCAGCGCAGCGCAGCGCGCGCGCAGCGCGCAGCGCAGCGCCGCGCGCAGCGCGGCGCGCGCAGCGCAGCGCGCAGCGCCGCGCGCAGCGCAGCGCAGCGCAGCGCAGGCGCGCAGCGCAGCGCGCAGCGCAGCGCGCAGCGCAGCGCGCAGCGCAGCGCAGCGCGCAGCGCAGCGCGCAGCGCAGCGCAGCCGCCGGCGCGCAGCGCAGCGCAGCGCCAGCGCAGCGCCGGCGCGCAGCGCAGCGCAGCGCCGCCAGCGCAGCGCAGTGCCGCGCAGCGCAGCGCAGCGCGGCGGCAGCGCAGCGCACCAGTGCAGCGCAGCGAGCGCAGCGCGCAGCGCCGCGCAGCGCAGCGCCGGCAGCGCAGCGCAGCGCAGCGCAGCGCAGCGCCGGCGCGCAGCGCAGCGCAGCGCAGCGCCGCGCGCCAGCGCAGCGCAGCGAGCGCCAGCGCGCAGCGCAGCGCGCAGCGCAGCGGCGGCGGCAGCGCAGCGCAGCGCAGCGCAGCGCCGGCGCAGCGCAGCGCAGCGCGCAGCGCAGCGCGCGCCGGCGCAGCGCAGCGCAGCGCCGGCGCAGCGCAGCGCAGCGGCGGCGCAGCGCAGCGCAGCGCCGGCGCAGCGCAGCGCAGCGCAGCGCCGGCGCAGCGCAGCGCCGGCGCAGCGCAGCGCAGCGCCGGCGCAGCGCAGCGCAGCGCCGCGCAGCGCAGCGCAGCGCAGCGCAGCGCAGCGCCGGTGCTGGCGCAGCGCAGCGCAGCGCAGCGCAGCGCAGCGCAGTGTAGCAGCGCAGCGCAGCGCAGCAGCGCCTGGCGCAGGCGCAGCGCAGCGCAGCGCCGGCGCGCAGCGCAGCGCAGTGCGGCGCAGCGCAGCGCAGCGCAGCGCAGCGCCAGCGCAGGCGCAGCGCAGCGCAGCGCAGCGCGCGGCGCAGCGCAGCGCACGCGCAGCGCAGCGCCAGCGCGCAGCGCAGCGCGAGCGCAGCGGCGGCGCAGCGCAGCGCAGCGCAGCGCGCGGCAGCGCAGCGCAGCGCCAGCGCAGCGCAGCGCCAGCGCAGCGCAGCAGCGCGAGCGCGCAGCGCGCAGCGCGGCGCGCAGCGCAGCGCCGCAGCGCAGCGCAGCGCAGCGGCGCGAGCGCGCAGCGCAGGCGCAGCGCAGCGCCGGCAGCGCAGCGCAGCGCAGCGCAGCGCGCCAGCGCAGCGCAGCGCAGCGCAGCGAGGCGCAGCGCAGCGCAGCGCGCAGCGCTGAGCGCGCAGCAGCGCAGCGCAGCGCAGCGCGCAGCGCAGCGCGCAGCGCAGCGCGCAGCGCAGCGCCGCAGCGCAGCGCAGCGCAGCGCAGCGCGAGCGCGCGGCGCGCAGCGCAGCGCGCAGCGCGGCGCAGCGCGCAGCGCAGCGCAGTGCGGCGCAGCGCCAGCGCGCAGCGCAGCGCAGCGCCAGCGCAGCGTAGCGCGCAGCGCAGCGCGCAGCGTAGCGAGCGCCGCAGCGCAGCGCAGCGCGGCGCAGCGCCGGCGTAGTGCGCAGCGCAGCGCTAGAGCGCAGCGCTAGCGCAGTGCGCAGCGCAGCGTCAGTGCGCAGCGCGGTGCAGTGTGGCGTAGCGCGCAGCGTAGCGCGTAGTGCAGCGTGTAGCGTGCAGTGTGGCGTAGTGCGTAGTGTAGTGCGCAGCGTGTAGTGTACGCTCACCTGATGTGAGCAAAACATACATAAAAATCATTTATTAAACATTTATGAAATTCACAGTCATGTTTTGTAAATGCTTTGTTCATCAACAAGCGGCAACCTCCCCGTCTCTCTCTATACTAACACGGAAGTGAATTAAACTGCAATTCATCGAGTGGCCGCTTGAGGCTGGCTGCAAAAGCGAGTCAAATCTGCAATCTCCCCATGTTAAACTGTCTAACAGCAGAAAAAAAAAACATGTTTACAGCCTGGTGGCAATAGTTGTTTTGGTCTATGTCGCTAATTTTGCCCTTCATGACGACTGTGAGGGGGTGAATTTTTTTACAACTCATCTGTTTAAATTATATTTAAGCCTTAAAGTTCTGCATAATTAAGGGCTGTGGCCACTTGATTGACAGGTGCCGCTGCTTTCACTGCTAGTCGTTTGTCTGCTGTCTGTTAGCGTCACCCTCAGCTGTGTTTGTGCTTTTTTCCGGGATTATTTCATACAATTTAATACATGTATTTTACCTTCTCCCGTGCATGCCGTTGGATTCCGTTCGTGTTGAGTTTGGAGAGAACGACCAGCGCTGTGTTTCCAGCTGTTTCCCTCGCATGCACTAATGGATGTCTGATGATTATCAGTGCGTTCTCCGTCCATGCAATAGATGCACACTCTTGAATGAGCGCGGATTTCTAGTTCATTTACTGTGTTTACCATCTGAGAAACTGAGAGGCCAAAATCAGATTGTAAAATGGACTGAATTAAAGCTCTTTACGAACTTGACCTGAGATGCCATGTTGACTGACATGTGCGTGAATCACTGTCACATGCACAAGCTTAGAGCAATATTGAAAGTTACTAATACATTTTTAACTAGCAGAATAATAATGCATCACGATACATACACATACTGTAGTTGACTGCTTGTATGTTGTGAGAAATGTGTGTGATCTGTGTTATGTAATTGTATACATGCTCTTAACTAATTGCCGCTTGTGAGATTAATAAAGTTGATAAAAAAGTAAAGTAAGTAATCTCACTTTTCAGTTACGTCTTAACTATTATAATATTTCGAAGGGCAAAAACACTGAACTTTAACCATTGGCTTTACTTTTTCAATCAGCTGTACAGCTGTACACTTCAGCGTGAGGGCAGTAGCATTAGTATCTCAGCTCCACCTGCGTCTCGCTTCTCGCCCATTTTAACTGATCCGGCAGTGACGAGAGGTGACGTCCTGCCAAGATGGCGATGGTTGGCCACTTTAGGCTTCAAAAACGTTCTTCAGAAACCTACGGGTGCCGTCACGGATACTACATCCATATTTTTTTACAGTCTATGGTTCATCATTAACTAATCACTTATAATCATTATTATAAAGTGTTACCCATATCTGTAATGCTGAGAAATACTTCATTTACCATTAGTAATGTTACAGATAAAAATAAAATTTAAGTAATAAAATACTTAAAAACAAATAGTTTTGATTAATGATTTTTTTTTTTTTTAAATCTGCCTTTTCAGAAGCACTGTCAAACTTTTGGTGGGAATCTTGTATCGGTGCACAGTAAAGCTGAAAACAATCTTCTGCTGAACATTTTGCCTGATGCCACACCAAGTTGGGTTGGTGGTCATGATGCTGTACGAATAAAGTGGTTATGCAGATGAAAAAACATTTGTTTTGAAGGTATAGCCGGAGGATTTTCTTTTTCCGGGGGTAGCCTATACTATTGGTCCACCTAAGTGTCAATCATTCTGGTGATATGTTTACGTAAGGCCGTCGTACATGCTCGTCCCTGATGTAGTTGTCGCTTTCTGCGCATGCACAATTGCAGGTGTATTATGTTTGATGAGCCATTCCTTTGAAAATGGCAGAGGGTCGAAAGAGAAAAATGTATACGAAGTGTATGATAAGAAGAGAAAGGCCGCAGAATATAGAAACATGACCGGAGTGATTTTGGGGGAATATTTCACACGCTGGCGTCTCGCTCAGCACAGGTTGGGCTCCCCACTGATGCCGCAGTCGCTGAAGATTCAACTAGAAAGGTAAAGTTTGTCATGCTATCTGGAGAAATCCACTGCTAGTAAAAGTTAATGTAAGCTATGATTAGCGATGCTAGCCCTGGCACAAGTCATGCACTCGCTTAGACACGGTAAAACATCTCAATCAGTAGCCTTATGACCAAATGGTAAACGGTATCACGCTGAAAATATTCTAAAACCTTGTGTGTTCATTTTCGATAATTCCAATGTGTTCACCATAGTATTATTACACAAATGCAACAAGCTGCTTCTCCACTGCATATCATGTCTTGAGTCCTCGGTCACTCAATCGATCAGTATAATAAGTAAATAAAACACGGAAGGGCATTTGACATTTTTTCTTGCATGAATGTTTTTGAGTTAGTTTATAATTTGCAACATAATTGTGTAAGGTGTAATAGGCGTTCCCTCTCTGGAGCAAATAGAGTGTTGTGCATGTGCATTTTAAAAAAATTGGAGAGGGTGGGTCTCTCTAAAATTCGAAAGATCCTTAGCTATACCTTTAATTATTTTTACATTTTGCGTTGCATTAGCAAGTTGCGTTTGCGTGCCGGCTGTTTTCTGCAGCCGGTCACTAGTGGCCAGTGGATGAACTGCAGTTTAACTCACTTCCGTGTTGGATTCTAGAGAGAGACTGAAGGTTGAGTGTGACATGAAATAGCTTAGGGCAGGCGTATGTGTTGTCGTTTGGACACTTGGGATGTTGAGAGCCCCTGCCCTTGTTCCACACAGCGAGTCAGTGGCAGAGTAGGTAGTTTAGTGCTTTTAGTGTTTGTTCCATAGATTCAGATCATTCAGGCACGTTCAACATATTTTTTGTGGGTTAGCTGGTACATTTCGTAATAAAATAAGCAACTGTGACGAGTATAGCAGCTAACTTAGCCTAACATTTGTTTTAATGCCGATTCACATGTTTTTATTATCTGACTCAAAAAGCCCTGTAAGATGGATGCAATATGAATTTGGGTTAATAAATTGCAATAAGTGAGTGTGTAAAAACGTACTGAATCAACTTGTGAAATTAGTTTCAGAACAGAAATAACCACTTCATTTCTCTCTTTAGGAAGGAGAGTGGATGTGGACGGATGGATCTGTGTTTGATTACATCAACTGGTGCAGTGGACAACCTGACAATTACGAAAGAGTGAGATCGCTCCTGGAAATAAACTATGGTATGAATAGAACAGATTGCTTCAAACTAATTAAATATAAAGTTAATTGCATTAATAAAAGTGTCTTTGATTCAGAAAAATATTGTCTATCTTATCCTAGGTAACCACTGCTGGAATGACGGCGTCAAAGAATACAAACATCCTTATATTTGTGCTAGAAGTGTTTTTTAAACAAGTTCATTGATTGAACATGCATTAAAAAAATTTCTGAATGTATCTTTACTACTGAAATCTTATCTTGATACTTGAAATCTTAATTTCAACCTCTTTTTAAATTTAATTTCTCCCAATCAATAAAAGCATTGACAAAGATCTTCTGTTTTGTAGTATTTTTAGCTCAAACACATGAAAGCGTACCGTTGAAGAAGCATCGTCAGCGTCTGTGCTCTTCAGTAAGCGCTCCGTCTCTCCGTCTGATTTATGTTGTTTGTCCTGTAGGAATATATAGATTAAGGCCAATAAGCAGTTTGGATTGTGTGTGTCTACATCTGTCACGGGCAGGGACACTCACAGGCCTCATTTATCAATCTAGTGTAGAGACGAGTGCAGAAATCATCTTACGACAGGGAACATTTGTATGACGCCAATCCCACTGTACGAATGACTATACGTTAAAAAATGTGGCGGCTGAAAACTGGTCACGTGAATATCACGCCACTAAACAGGAACAGGAAGTATCTCATGAAAGAGAAATTGATCTTACTCCAAAAACACACTTTAAAACTCGTAATAGCAAGCAATTATATTAATTTATGATTAATATTTATTGGAAATATTATTGCACTTGTGATTTACACGATATCTTAGAAAAAGTAGGAAAATGTGCTTTATTGAGCATCACTGCAGCATTACTGAAATTATTACGTTGTAAACATGTAAGTATTTTAACATCCCTACATTTGTTACAAATCGTGGTGGTAGGAAGGATGAGAAGACGAGGATAAACAAGAAACAGGATTTTAACCCTTAATCAGTGTTAAAAAAACGACAACATTTAATGGGATTGGGGTCAGATTTACCTAAACGTTTAAAGAGTGATTGCATAAGAAAATATACATTTTTAATATGGAAAACTATATATCATTTTTTACCTTTACGGTAACACTTTATTTTTACGGTGTCCGCTGATACAGAGTAATTACTTAATTAATTACTTAGTAGTAGACATTGTAATAACATGTAACAAAATGTAATTAACATGTAACTAAGTTATGGAACAGCCTGTACTTACAGATTGTAATTACACACATGTAATAGGCAGCTACTGTTACACACGTGTAACAGGCCGAAGTCGGTTACATACATGTTACCAACTTGGTACAATGTAATTATATAAAAAAGTATGTTGTACTACTCAATGTAACAACAAGTAATTAAATATGTTACTAATGTGTGAAAAAAGCCTGCCAGTTCCACATGGACATTTTGTACCTTCTAAAATAGTGTATCAATATTGTACTTAAGTGTACTTCATGTGTATAATGTATGTAGATACACATGAAGTACACTTCAGTACAACTTGATACACTTTATTTTACATAGTTTATCCCTGTGTAATATTATGTAATTGCAATGTAATTAGGAAGCTACCGCATGCATTTATACTGTGGAACGAGGGAGTTAAGCCTAATTTAAACTAAACTACATATGTATAAGGTTTGTAGATACACATGTAGTACACTTCAGTACAATCTTGATACACTTTATTTTATGTAGCTTATACCTGTGTAATATTATGTAAATTGAATGTAATTAAGAAGCTACTGCATGTATTTAAGCTGTGGACTAGTGGGTTAATTCCAGATGGATAAGGTATGTAGATACTCAGTGAAATGCACTTAGATACTTGATACACTTTATTCTAGAAGGTACAAAAGGACCATGTGTAACTGCAGGCTTTTTACCTTTGTAAAATATTTAAGTACTTGTTACAAGTTGGTAACACGTATGTAACCGACTTCGGCAGGCTGTTCCATAACTTAGTTATATGTTAATTACATTTTGTTACATGTTATTACAATGTTTACTTCTTTAAGAAAAAATCACTTAAATGATGATCATAATTAAATCTAAATAGTTTTTGGATATTGCTCCATGTTACACTACACACTACACTGCAGTCACTTCATTTTTGTTGACGACTTCAAATTCTCCTCACAACTTGATATACAGTATATGATATATAATATATATTTAAACATTGTGAAATGCATCTTTTTTTCAAAGTTAGAGTATGTTGTTGTTCCTGATATATTTTGAATTATCTGCTTTTGCAAATTATTATACATACATTTGCAGAAACATTACAAGTCACCACTATGACATGATTATAATCACACAGTATTTATTCCAGAAAATTATCTATCAACAATTATTTATACATTTAATAAACCAAGTAAATAAACCAATATAATACAAAACAACAGCACCAATAAACTGTAATGAACAGAATGAATACATGTGTGTGTTTGTGTGTGTGTGTGTGTGTGTGTGTGTGTGTGTGGCAGGGTGCAATTTGTGAAAAAAAAACAGAGGGAGGGATGTTGGTAGCGCTTCCTTTTTACAGTCCAGTTACCCATGTAAATACCATGTACTTATTTTTATTAACTACAATTACTGGGTAATAACTAGTACTAACCCTGAACCTACCCCTAAACCTACTCCTGTTCCATGTACTTACCTTATATTAGACAGTACTTTACACTGTAAGTACTGTACTGTAAAAGGAAAGGTTACCGGGATGTTTTGAAAAAAAATTTCATAAAAATAAATCATGAGAACATGAACTTCATCACTGCATTTGGAGGGAAAAATTTTTTACTGATTCATGAAGTATCCTAACGCAATATTTTTACTCTAATAGCTTCCCACACATATATAAACTGTGATCATGCACAACGAAAAAACATGCAATAATTAAATCAATAGATTAATAGGGTTGGCTAATTCCTGAACCACGGATTGATTGCCAAGTTAAACCATCATAGAAACAGTTTTACTGCTGTTAAGTTAAAGTAATAATGTGTTAAAGTTACATTGCAATGCTGAGCTACAGTGAAACGGTAGAAAAGACAGATGCATGATCTATTATTAGTCAATTCGCCTCATTCGGCCGCAGAACCTCTAGATGCACGTAAACGCATCTTTACATTGAATTAACATTGAAATCACTTGCGCGTTCAAGAGTGAGTGACTAATCAAAAATCCTTTTCTTTAGTCTCAGTTGAATGAAACACCGTGTGTATAACTTCACCATTCTCAGTGACTGGGACACTAGCTCTGCTTGTCATCATAGAAACAGATAATCTGGGGTGCATTTCCCGAAAGCATCGTTAGCCAACTATGGTCGCAAGTTCCGTCGTTAATAATACAGTTCAATGGGAATTGCGACCATAGTTGGCTAACGCAGGGTGCGTTTCCCGTACAACGACGTAGTTCGCTGATTCACTATCATAGAACGATGCATCATTGGAAAAATCAACTAGCTAGTCACGACTGTTTCCCGAAACCCACTGTCGCAAAGTATCGTTCAACCACGCTGGTTTTGCACGAGGTGGAGTAATAAAGCTACTTTTAATGAAACTGTTTGAGATCCAATTAACGCTAGATTTCTTTTATATAAATTACAGACATGTCATCTGAGGACTATTTCTAATTGTTCTCAGTTGTTTTGCTTTATTACCAGACTCAATATTTGGCTCGTTCTTACATAGTGGAGAGCGCGGCTCGCACATGCGCACTTTTCAAACACGTTACTTCATATCTTTTGTCAAACTAAAAGACGTAAATTCCATTTGTGATGTATTCTAAATAAAAAGGCACCGGTTGTACTGAATGTCAGCTTGCTCATTTTGCTCAAGATAAGGATTTTTTACCTCCAAATATGTTGCAATATAGAAACGATGCCTCTAACCACAGGTTAGAGATCTGTCGTTCAAACCACACAACTTTGCGATGCTGTTTGCGAATGTTCGTTGGAACGATGGTTTCGGGAAACACTGAATCGTTGAACTATGCTGATAACGACGGAACTTGCGACCATAGTTGGCTGAACGATGCTTACGCACCCAGAGCGGCAGCTATATGAGAGTTAGCCAAAGTAGCACATTTAAAAATAAAATTGACTTTAATAAAACCACGGATCCGTGATAAGTTTTCTGATCCGTCTCACGACTAGTGTAGTAGCACTGATCACTTTGAGGGGGGATAAATTTATCCCCCCTCAATTTATCCCCCACTTAATTAAAAAATAATTAAGCAGAGGCAGGGATACATTGACCAGAAAGGGGAAATCCACGCATCCCCCCGGCAAATCGCACCCTGTGTGTGTGTATGATTGAGATAGAAACCTCGTTCCACTTTGTGTTTATGCTCTAGGACCAGACCTTGATTTAAATGTAATTTGTTTTAGATTTATGCCAGTTTTGATATTTTATTTTGCCAATAGGCTTGTTGCATAAACAGAACGTTCGGTATTTCTGGGTTGTAACGGTAGGCTGCACGAACCTCCGGTTCACGTTGGCGTCAACTCCTGTCAGAGAGAGCGAGAGAGTGATAGCTTAGTTAGAGCATCAGATACAGACGAACGTCTTTACACTGTTGTGTGCCGATGTGTGGAAATTCGTCTAAATACAATGGTTTTCATCGCTTCCTGTGGATCTTGAGGTGAGATCAAAGTGGCTAGTCAAGATCCGCAGGGATAGCTTCACTCCACCTGAATGCACTCGTGTCTGCCAGTTTCGTTTCCTTTTTGAGGATTTTGTTACGACGACTGGGAGAAACGACTGAAGAAAGGCAGTGTCCCTTGTTTGTTTGCCTGGAATGAGTTCAGCATAGCGGCACCTCGGCTTAATGTCTGGCAACGTCGGCCGAGGCCTCCTTCCCCTGACCTACCGATGGAGTCTGACAACGAGGTGGTCACAGAGAAGGAAGTTGTACATCGTGCACACGCCTACTGTGTCACCCCACTACTGCACTTGTCACACATCGGCTGGCAGATGAAAACGAAGCCCTGAGGAGAAAGGTAGAGGAGCTGCAAGAACAAGTCCAATCACTGCAACTGCTGTCACGGTTTGGCCTCAAACACGGTTGGGCCGTGCTATTATGCAATTGTATGTAGTAGCTTACTCTATGTGTGTCTGGGTTGCAGATTTCAATTTCATTGCAGATTTGCATCATACAAGCATTTCCAGGCCTTTTGGCAATTGGTGGAGCCTACTGCAACAACTAAAATGGTCCGAATCACCAGTGTCCATGCTGCCTCCAAAGAACCTGTCCTTCTGAGACCCTCAGCAAGTTATGTTTTTAGTCTTAACATTTGTTACAGTTTACTTGACAAATCTTGATTGTCAAAGGCTCCAGTATTAATCAAGGGTGTTTTCAGATGATTTGTTAGGGCAACATACATTAATACTACAAGTTATTTCTAGTGTGTTATGTGTTTTTGTCTTTTAACAGAAACTAGCACCTGATAAATGAGTTACTGCTTTTCTTGACGCACCTTTCTGTGGGCCTGCATTTGAGGGACCAAGCCAAATGCTTCAACATCAAGCAGAATAATTACATCTATTATCTACTGGGTTCCATCCGCCTGTGGATACCACCAGAGGAAATAAAGGCTCGTCTACCACCTGAGTTTGCTTTGTTCCCAGGCACACAAGTGGTGCTTGACTGCACAGAAATCTTTTGCCAAACTCCCTCTTCTCTTCTTTTGCACAGCGAAGTCTACTCCCCATACAAGTCACACACCACTTTCAAGGCCATGATTGGCGTTGCACCTCATGGTCCCATCACCTTTGTGTCACCTCTGTATGCAGGTTCCATGAGTGACCGGGAAATATTTAAGCAGTCAGGAATAGCCAAACTCCTCACACCAGAGATGGCCATCATGGTTGACAAAGGCTTTCTTGTGGACAATCTCTTTTCTGGATGACCAAAGAGGATGTCCAGCAGACACAGTCTATTGCATCAGGCGAGTAAAAGAGAACAAACTGTTTGATAAAGTAATTCCTCTGTCAGTGTGTGGGAGCATTGACCAGTTGTTCACCGTCGCTCGTCTCTTGGTGAACTACCAGAATGGACCACTGGTTAAGGCATGGGCAACACAGAAATAAATGGTCTAGATTTTTTATGAATCAGTTTACAATCAGTTCCAATTTCTTTGTTCAAGTTTTATTGTTCATTTTTACGAATCTATACAAAACTTGAACTGATACTGTATGTTTACAAACATCCAAAAATGTAGAGATGTTGTTGTTAATTTTTTACAAATCTATTCATATCTTTGTAAATGCACTTACACACTCTCTCTTTCACACACACACACACACACACACACACACACGCATCGCACACTTGCTCATTTGTTATTGCTGTTCAATTCATTCAATTTTGCATTAACAAAAGCATTAACATTATTTTTCCTGTCATCTCGTATGTTTTCCCACCACCATTTCCCTTTAGGGGCTCTGTAGAAAACACTTTTATTATATCATGATAACAAGACAACATCTTTTTTTAAGCCATGATCATGAGAAGAAGAATCTGTGGCCTTTTAGGGCTTCCGTTTTAAAATACTTCCAGTATAAATTATTTTGGTAGTTTTCCTGATTGTTCTTTATAGGTACATTATAATTACTGAAATGTACACTGTAAATTTATTTTACTCATTTGCCAGCAGTAATCTAAAGCGTTACTATTTTGTTTCATAAATAATTAAAGTTATTTATTTGATCTATTTTAACTCTCCCTATAGTAATTAAACAAGTTATTTTAAAAGGTGAGGTTGATTTTATAAATGTGATGTTCAAAAGGACACCAGGAATTGAATGACCTGAAACACTGCAGTGCTCTACATCAGTTAGTGTGGAGTCTGTGGACTGATTTAACCTAACCAAATAAATTAATAAACTTACATTAAATGATCAGTCTGTCTCTGTTTTATGTTGTTACCATACAGCATGTATTTAAACGTGTATTTCACGTTATTTCTTGAATGTGTTTTTATATAGTCTACATTTCTATGCTTTTTAGCGATTTAAGCCTGTCACCAGGACTTTTACTTTGGTGTGTTGCTGTGACGTCATAAGGCTGCGCTGCGTGACGCTGCGTCTGTTATGAATCTGCTGAAGAAGAAAGGTTTGAGTTTTTAAGCATTTAAAGTTTTTAAATTGACATAATCAGTTCATGATCCTGCATTATCATAACGTATATTCAGGACAGTACTGTACACTAGTTTTTAGTACCAGCAGTTGTATAGCACGTACTGTATTTGTATTGTTCATTTTCAGTGACTATTTAAATTGATTAAATTTAATTTATATTTTCTCCATATCATAAACATAACCGTTGGTAGACCACTTGATATATTTAACCAAGTTTGTATCATTATATGAGCCCATATATTCCGGTTTAAGATTAAGTTTTGATGGAAAGAAAGGAAAGTAAGTTAAGCTATTTCCTGTCTATGAGTGAGATCTGTGTTTCATTCAAATTTACTAACAAAAATGTTACAATATTTAAATATATGTTACCTTATTTACCTAGTTTCACAATACAACTTTTAACACGCTTTAAAATATATTTTAAAGTGAAAATTCAGGTTCTTTTTTAAAAGTGTAGCTATTTATTTGAACTTTATTAAAAATATATTGTTGCTATATTAAACCAACTGCCCACAATTTGTACATGCCCCCTGACTTTATGTGCTCTGGTGCCAGTTTAATGCTCGTTAAATGAGCCAGAATGCACACAGGTTAATTTCGAGAGACAGGTAAAACAAGTGAATTTGTCGATTTTGAGTTTTTCACAAAAAACATTTGTTGATTAATTCTGTAGCTGTCTGTTAAATAAAAATTTAAAATAAATGAATGTAAATCAAGCAATTGTGGTATAATGGGGAAAAAAATTACTGTATTTTATTCCTATAGATATTGTTTTGACTCGGTGTGTGCCAAATGTGGTGATGTTACCGCGGCACTCAGAGGGATGGGTGCTAGCTGATTTTGTTTTGGAGCTGTCAGGAAACTTTGACTTGTCTTTGCTGACTCTATCGACTTCAGACGGGTGTAGCTCAGTTTCTTTGTCTGATGCCAACAAATAATACCTCATTTTGAAGTTTTTTAATAGAAAATGTGAAAATAACTAACTTTTTTTTTTGCTCATTCCGACTCCTTTTGCTAGCACGGGTCACATTTATTGAAAGTTTTATCAATTTATTGTAGTTAATACGATATGTATGAAATGTCATTATAATTGTATTATTTAATAAATTAGTAGTTCTCTGTATTTAAGTCCATTATCTCTCTCTGACTGACTCCCTCACCAGTGCGCTGAACTACTGAACTAGAGCTGATTGAGACACACAGAGATTTACTGTGGATTTATTTCTCTTTCTGTTAATTATTCTCGTCTTAATCATGACAAATTTGTCCAAACACACAGGAAAACTCCTGAAGAAACATCTGAGATCCACGTGACACATGGCGTTGATTAAACAGGAGAGTGAAGACATAAAGATTACAGACGTGTACAGCTTGAAACCCAAAGATGTTGAACAACAAACAGGTTAGTTTCATTATCTTCTTTTGATCTGAATTAAAATAATCTACAGAAATGAATGATATTTGGTCTAATTAAAGTGGTTTTATTTTACATGGAGCAGATCCTCTTATGTGGACAGGCATGTCGAGGTCACATGACCAGGCTAATGCTAATGCTGCTTCTAGAGCATCTCAGAAACTCAACATAGTTAGTCTTTTTTTTTATCTTGTTTTCTTGATTTACCGCAAATACTATTTATTACATACTATTAAGTGTCACAAACTTAGATTCAGAAATGACTTGCGGCAGTTGACATCATTTATAATGGATAAACTCCTCAAAACTCTCACTCTGATCAATTACATCTTTAGAAAGGAAATAAGATTGAAACCATCGGGTGGTGAGTTATTTAAAAATATTTATTTTTAAAAAGAATATTTCACAACACTATTCAGAACCATGTGAAATTCAGAGGGTCAAAAACAAACAGTAGTACACATTAATTTAGTCAATGTGAATCAATTATCAATAATCAATCAGTCTGAATCCCCCGGCCCAGCTGAACTGGATGTTTTGATTGGTTTTTCACCCGAATCAGACATGTCTGTGATTGGCTGAAGGCAAGCGCAGGGCTCCAACCCAGTATTTTGTGCCTGTCAAATGCCAGCTCGCTCTGTTGCTCCGTCAACACTTTTGTCTTTGTTTGGTTCCCGTTTGTGCTCCTGCACAGACAAATGGCATTTCAAGCCGCCACAACAAGCAAGGCCGACTGTCTTTTAGAAAATAATTCTCCTTCAAGCACGAACATCATCTCCTCGCTGACTCGGGGCTTCTCCTCTGCGCCTCTTTGGCCAATCTCTAAGAGCACAGAAAAAGTACATTTTAAAGCTGCTGTCCGTAACTTTTTTAAGTTAAAAATAATCCAAAATAATTATATAAAAAAAAAAAACATATTCTGCCAGTGGTCAAAATTATCTACTTGCCATAGCTAGATTCAAAACGGATAGCTTGTAATAATGATTTTAATTCCAGTGGTACTGGTGGGTTTCCAATGGGAAATTCGAGCATGTCTTCGCGTCATTACGTCACACCCGTAAACACAAAGAAGGAGTTTCGGCTAGCCGGCCGGCTATACTGCGCGTGAGGAGATGTATAGGCTTTTCTCGCAGCACTTCACATGATTAAACTTATGGCATCCAGAAAGATCCCAACAACAATCATCAGTGTCAACTGGAGATTCAGCAGTTATAAAACCCAAAAGACTTCGTACTTCGGATTTAAGGTGTCTAGAGAAAGAGAAAGAAACCGTCTCATGCGAACACGAGGATTTAAACATCAGCGGGGCTTTTGAAAAGTGCGTGAACTCCGTGTTTTGAAGGTGTTCAAAACGGAAGAAGAGACGGCTTTTTTCTGCTGAACAAGTAAGACATTTCAATAGTTCAATCGTGTAACAGTACGTCTATGGAGTTTCCTTTGTTGTGCCTTTCTCGTTTTGCTATTATGGAGAATATGAATTCTGAACTAGACAGGAAACCATAAAACACATTAAATTTAACATTAGTCACGCAATGCTGATGTTGTTGACATGAACAATTTGAGAACAAAGTAGGCTATAATTTGCACGGTTGTGAAAACGTGTTGATTAAATCTAACGACGCTAATCATGTCGAATGCTTTTCCCTTAGTTGATCAGAACAAAATGGATGTTACATAAGGCCAATTTATACTTCTGCGTAGTAGGTACGGCGTAGCATACGCACAGACGCGTCCCATACCGCCGTAGCCTGACGCGCACCTCCTCAAATGTAACTACACGTCACGACAACGCGGACCGCAAGATCTGTGATTGGTCGGCTTGGTAGCATCGCATTTCCTCATACGCATTTCCGCACGTACCATCTCCTCCGACGTCTTCTCTCATTTCTGCCTTTTAGTTTGAGTAATTTCACTAAAATTAACTGTTTTTCCACCTCAATAAGCTCCAACTCCAACATGATCCGCTCTCTTTCAGTCGCTATTGCTTGTAGTAACCCAGCCGCGAGGAATCTAAACACAGTGGAACATTAAAACCCGCCGCCGCCAACTAGAGTTTCGGAGCAGTACTGCAGAGCAACCAAGACCTGAACGCAGAAGTATAAATGCTCACAACGGTGTCGTCTACGTGCGTAGCCAACGCCGTACACTATGGCGTACCCTCTACGCAGAAGTGTAAATTGGCCTTTACTTGTTCAGAAGACATTTTCCGGTGAATATTCTTATGTTGGTCAAAATTTCAAAGAGTAAATCTGTGATTCTGTATGACCGTATCCACACAGCGCTGTGACTGACAGCAGCACTCGCCTCAAAACACTGTGTGTTCATCCACGCTGTTCATACCGATTTACAACCCACGTAAAGATGATAATTCTGTGAATAACTGCAATTGCAGATTTCGAATCAGAGATGGCGACAAAGAGGAAAAGCTACGGACTGCAGCTTTAAAGGTCATTAACAAGCATAACTCACAATTTCTTCAGGAAATGTACAACCTCGCCCTGCATGCCACTAAGTCTGCGGCCCAAGCGATTAATCGAGCCATGGCCAATTTGGACATGAATTTGACGGAGATCAAGGGCACTGACAAGACACTTCTCCTCGACTCCCTCAGGTTTGTTCAGTTCTAAGGGTGGATGGCTTGCTTTTTACAGCGGCCCAGAAGTCGTCACTGGTGATGCGCCACTCCCTGCCAAAGCGGGTCAGTTTTTCTACTGCTTCTGGTTGTCCCAAGTCGCCCTCTGGCTCACCAAGCACTAAGCCAGCTTCCACTCTTGCCCTGCCCCAGCCCAAGGCGGAACCCAAATGTGAAGCAGTGCTTCCACCCAGCTAAGCCTTTCCGATTAGGGATGCATAGATACCAATGTACCACGAAGCAAACAGCCGTTAGTGAACTGGCGCACAAATAAGAGCTGCTTTCCTGTGCTCGCTGAAGCTAGGCAAGTGTACCTGTTGGTCAAGTGTACAAATCAAGCTATAATACTTACTTTTCTTTGGAAGAAAAAGTTGGATGCAGTTTTGAAAAGCTAGAAGTTGGCTAAACCTTTTACTTTACCTTAATTACATTGAGTTAATTTTATTTAAAAAGGACCTGCTGTAGAATCTTTGTTTTACTCGTTGCGCTACACATCATTTGATTTAACATTTTGGAATAATTTATTTATTTTGGTTTCATTTAGTTTCACTGGTAAAGACCTTTTTTCCCTACATCGAATTTAAAAACAAAAACGAATGCTGACTGAATGCCGAACATCTGTGTTTGGATTGTTGAATGTGTGTTGATTGTATTGTTTGGGTTGCAGAACAATGCAGTTGCTGCATTTCACATGGTTACAGTTAATGGTTGAATTTAAGGCTACTTTACTGTACTTTTAAGTTTAACTCAATTTTAAATCAAAAGCTAAATGCTGATGCTAAATGTCAGTATCTATCCAAACTGGGCCACTTTGGCAGGAAGTGGTGCATCACCTGTGACGACTTCTAGGCCGCTGTAAAAAGCTCAGCGAAGCCATCCACCCTTAGAACCGAACAAACCTGAGGGAGTTGAAGGAGAGGTGTCTTATCAGTGCCCTTGATCTCCGTTCAAATTCATGTCCAAATTGGCCATGGCTCGATGAATCGTTTAGGCCGCAGACTTAGAGGCATGCAGGGCGAGGTTGTACATTTCCTGAAGAAATTATGAGTTATGCTTGACGTGCGCAACTGACTCGCCCATGCAAGCTGTGTCCTCAGTATCTTGAATGTGCTTAATGTGCAGTTACTGCCATTACTTCCAGATGGTTACAGTTATTGTTTTTAATAGCCAAAAGTCAGTTTGGCCTGATAAATACCAAATTAACATCCATCCAACATCCAGTCTTCCATTCTTTCTTGTTTGCTGCTTAAAGAAAATAAAACCAGAAATCTGTATCGGAATCGGCCATGAAAAATCATGATCGGTGCATCACTACTACAGGGGCCCTTCCTTAAGTTAATGCTGGACCCCAAGCAAAATAAAATGAGGCTACTCGCTCCAGTTTGTTCACAGGCCTCCCATTTCTTGTACGTCAATGCTCACGTCCTCTGAGTAGTGGAGTACTCTGAAGTACAAGCTCTGCTAGTGAAGGGCATTGTGGAGGAAGTTTCCACAGCGAGTCAGGCTTTTATGGTCGCTAGTTCCTCGTTCCAAAGAAGGATGGTGGCTTCAGGCCTATCCTCAATTTGAGATGTCTGAACCCGCGCCAAATAAGACAGCCATCTAGGAGTTTTTACTTTGAAACAAATCCTCTAAACAAACAGATTTGCCCAGGGGATTGTTTTTGTATCAGTGGATCTGAAGGACGTTTGCTTTCATATCCAGATAGCCTCACATCACAGACCTTTCTTGAGATTCATGTTCAAGAGTCTTACCAATATCCAGTCCCACCATTCTGACTGTCCCTAGCTCCGCGCACTTTTACGAAATGCATGGATGTGTCCCTCTCCCCACTGAAACAGATGGGAGTATGCATTCTGCAACTACCTTGACAGTTGCTTGGTTGTTTTTAGCCCAATCGAAGGAGAAACTATGCATGCAGAGATCTCTGCTCCTCAGCTACTTAGTCTGGCTTTAAAGATCAACCTAAGCAAAAGCTCACTGTCACCCAGCCAACAAATCCATTTCACCGGAGTACTCTCTGAGAATTCAGATGTTGGTGGCATCATTCAGTGTCGTGGACGGCCTTCCCCTACAACAGTTTCAGAAACTATTGGGCCTCATGGCAGCAGACATGTGCGGTCACTACAACACTTGTTTGAAGGTGTCCTACCTTGAGTGTGGCGTGAGGACCGCCTCATTTTCAGGGTGACCTACGGTTGCATCAAAGCCCTGGTCCCCTGGAAATCGCCGATCTTTTTCAGCTCGATGCTTGGTTTTACTCGTGGCACCACTCTGGCCGAGCCAGCCATGATTCCCCGTCATGATGGACCTCGTCTTCCTAGCGGGAGGGACATTTTGGCATCCCCAACCTGAGTTGTGGAGCCTCCATCTATGGCCACTCTATGGGAGCTTTCATGACTTTCCCAGGAGGTCACTGAACGCATTCGGCCTCTTCTGCTAACTTTAGCATTGGTCAAGCGTATTGGCAATTAGCTGGTTCTTTCAGTTGGGTCTAATGTTAGTAAAGTCATCGTTAGATCAAGAAGAGGCTATGTGTCTAAAGTACTTTCCAAGCCCTTCAGAGCACAAGTTATACTGTTCTCTGAGGATGAGTAGGCACCACACCCACTCTGCCCGGTCCAGACCCTTAGGGTGTACTCACACTAGGCACGGTTGCCATGAACCGGGCCCGAGTACGATTGTCCCCACTCCCCCTCTGGCCTGCACTCACATAGGGTTTCAGCATTCGTGCCGCAGCACGCTTACGTCATTATGGTGCGACGGTTTCGGGATAAACAAGAAGAGCGGCGCTCTCTGAACACAATGGAGTCCATCGATTTCTTTGTGGATAATTTTAACCGAGAACCGAGTGAGTCCTTCGGTGTCCTTTCATCACTTCGCTCAATCCAGTAAAAAGGTCTAGGGTTGCCAGCACAGTGCGCACATATTTACGCATGGCTTACTTTTCACAAATCCCGATATGTGTGTGGAATATTGCGTATGCACAAAATGGGCATAGAAATGTGCTCAAGCAATTTTCCATGCACATACCGGGATTTTATAAAAAAATTAATAAACATGGCATAAGTATGTGTGCACCATCCACACAATCTGTTTCTTTTGATTATTTTAATTTCTTCTATGTAAAGCACTTTGAATTGCCATTGTGTATGAAATGTGCTATATAAATAAACTTGCCTTGCCTACTGTTGGGCACCACGTTTTCAAGTAAATGCAATACTTTTTTAGGTTTACTGTAGCTTATTTATTGATACTGTTATATTTAAATAAATAATAAATAATGTTTCAATTAATAAGCTAAACCAACTGGCCCACCTCAACCTTTAGTTTTAATAATATGGCCCTCAAATTAATCTGACTGAATAGCCTTATACTGGACTGAGTGAAGTGAAGTAAACTGAATTATTTAAACTTTGTTTTACAATGTTAATACATCAGGCCCCAGGTGTAAACTTGAATGTGTCTCCCTCATTTACTTCTGATCTGATTGACCAGAACACTTCTTATTACCAGGTGTAAGCAAGGCTTTTGTTTGTGCCATTAAATTAGGGTTAACTTGTATTTGCTTTTGTTTTGCTTTAGACGTGATGCATCTGAAAGAGGAGAGTCCAGAACTGGAGGAATTTGAAGTTAAAAATCAGGATGAGAAAAGTGGAGAAAAGTCTGTTAGTTGCTCAATTACAAAGTCCTCACAAAAAAGAGCCGTGAAGACAAAAACTAGAAGTCATTTCCCCTGTCAACAGTGTGGAAAAAGTTTCACTCGAAAATCAGGCCTTGAAGGCCACATGAGGGTTCACACTGGAGAGAAGCCGTCAAATGCCGACAGTGTAAAAGGTTTTTCAGTCAAAAACGAAACCTTGAAGTCCACATGAGAGTTCACACGGGAGAAAAGCCGTTCACATGCGGACAGTGTGGAAACTGTTTCGCTCAAAAATCAAGCCTCAATCTCCACATGAGAGATCACACTGGAGAGAGTCCTTTCTCATGTCCACAGTGTGGGAAACGATTCAATCAAAGAGGGAACTTGAATGTCCACATGAAACGTCACACTGGAGAGAAGCCTTTCACCTGCGATCTGTGTGGGAAGAGCTTCACACTGAAAGGAAATCTACAGATTCACTTGAGAATTCACACCGGAGCTGAAGCCGTTCACATGTGACCAGTGTGGGAGGAGTTTCAGGTCTAAACAATCTCTTGAAACCCACATGAGGATTCACTCGAGAGAGAAATGTCATCAGTGTGGACGGAGCTTCACCGACAGCGAACACCTGAAGAGCCATGTAAAAACACACCGCGGAGAGAAGCCTCACATGTGCCTTCACTGTGGCGCGAACATGCTTAAGCGATTCAAGCCTGCAGAGGCACATTAGAGGTCACGCTAGTAAGAAGCCTTTTGCCTGTCCTCAGTGTGATGCGAGTTTCTCAAATCAAAGAGACTTGAAACAACATTCGCTAACTCATTCTAGAAAGAAACCTAAATGTTCGAAGCCTGCCAAGAGAAAAAAAAGCAATATCTAATATCACCTGTACATTTACTCTGGAGGAAAGTGTTTTAATCTTGCTCAGGGTCAAATATTATTTTATGTTTTAATTATTTTTAGTCACACTTGCAGATACAGTTGGTTGGCCACCAGAAAATCGTTGTAAAATTATTTTTTAATAGATCTAATTTAATTGATTGTTCAATTCATCCGAATTAAAATGTTAAACTTGTTTTGTTGTGAAATACCACAATGTAAATGGAGATAAAGGGCAAAATTGAATAAAATAATGAACATTGCCTTGAATTATTTGATTCCTCTTCAATGAGAGAATGCAAACGTATGGTTTAGTTGTGACTTGAATATGCCTACGGTTGGGAGTATGGAAGCATGTGGGTAGCAATATTCAATTTGAAATCTAATATTCAAAGGGGCAATGTATTCATATGTACATGTTCCATGCCAAATGTGCTACTTTTGGAGCCAAATAATATTTTAAATCCTATAATATTATTTACAATGGCTATTTCCGGGACTAGTTTTAACCCATAATTTAAACTTGTATTTTAATATTTTATGAGTTAAAAAACAATTTTTTTTATGAAAATGTATTACAGAAATGAATAGATGTGGTAAACATGTTAAAGCTGTCTACCACTCACTGCCGAATAGAGTTGATCTTAGACCCCGCTGCCTCTCCTACATCATCGGGGTCCTTGGCTGCCGGCGTCTCAATGGTATGCGCTTGCCTTGGCAATGCTCAATGCAACACGATATGACACTTCAGTGGCTTTTGCATTTAATTTAATAAACTCCCACACATTTTTTCTAACCTTGAAAAGGCTTGACATTTTCTATGGAAAATTCTTGCCGTTCTCCTGCTCCAGGTGCTCGTCCACGAGGCGCTTAAAGTTATCAGGAGCCCCGGACAACCCAAGAGGAAGAGTAATACATACGTGTACCGTATTTTTTGCATTATAATGTCTGACACAATTTGAGTGCAATGTGAATGATTACATTTTCAAACAATTAAATTAAATAATGTAGAAAATACATTATATGGATCATGATTTGAAACCAATACCATGGTATGCTAAATTATGGTCTTATATGTACAGTATTTATATTCCAGTAATAACACTTATGCTGTCTTACAGTGGTTTGTTGATGAATGACTCATCAACAAATGATAAAACTCATCAATGTTGATAAAATGTTTTGAAATATGTCACTGACTCTGTTCCTTCATATACTCTTGATTTTAAGATTCTTTATAATTTTTAATTTAACAGCAAAAATAGATGCACTGTAACTACATGCATAGTGATATGTTCAAAGCTGAAAAAAAGAAGAGAAAGCCACGTTGTGATTATTATTAATTGCCCCCAGTCATGATGTGTCTTTAAATCTATAATCAGTTAAAACTGATTTGACCTTACCAAACAATCGTCAATGGACAGCATGTACTAAAACATGTAGTTTACGTCTTATTTGTATGTGTTTTTGTAGCACACATTTCTTTGCACTTAATAGTCATTTTAGCCTGTCACACGGGACTTTTATTTTGGTGTGGGACTATGACGTCACAAGGCCGCGCCGTCTGTTGTGAATCTGCTGAAGAAAGGTTTGTGTTTTTAAGCATTTAATGTTTTCAAATTGATATAGTCCGTGATGATCATAGTATTGGTTTCACAAGCACTGCGAATGAACTATTTAATGTAATATTACTGTCTTTATATGAAACTTTTATGAGCGTTTTTTCTGTGAGTAAACAGACACGAGTAACAGAAAAGCTGCGTCTCATTTCGCATCAGTTTAAACACGAATTCTTGAAGTTGAACCAAATGCATATAAAAATGTTTCACTGAGTGAGAAGCTCTAGAAGAGAGTTCAGTGATCCTGCAATACCAGAGGCTGCCGTTTCAGGACCGCCTTTCCAAAACACTAGTTGAGTTTGGATTAGAAGTTTTGTCTGTCGCCATGGCTCAGTGTTTTTAGCTGTGTAAGTGAATGAAGTGATATTACTGTTCATGTGGAGATTTTAGTGTCTGTGTATATAAAAAACAATGTATACTTTGGGCATGATGTGGAAAGATGAAACTGAAACTGCTGCCTGTGGTATTGCAGGATTACACTATTGTGACCTTCATCTGCCGGTCCAAATGCAGCAGAAACACAAACACACATTTTTACAAACCAACTGCAATGTTTTAATGAAAGGTTTATCTATTTTAATGAAGTTTATCAATCAAATGAAGTGTCAGAAAATTGTATTCTTTCATCAATTTGTAAGTTCTCAGTGATTTTAGTCTGGTCAGTTGATTTAAGTCCATTATCTCTCTCTGACTGACTCCCTCATCAGTGCGCTGAACTACAGCTGATTGAGACTTCACAATTTATTTCTCTTTCTGGTAATTATTATCATCTTATAACGTGACAGATTGTCCAAACATACAGGAAAACTCCTGGAGAAACATCTGAGTATACAACGTCACACTATTATAAAGATGGCGTTGATTAAACAGGAGAGTGAAGACATAAAGATTGAAGAAGTGTTCAGCGTAAAACAGGAAGATACTGAGGAACAAAGCAGGTTAGTTTCATTCTGTCCTTATTATTCGGACCTTTTATGGATATTTCTGTCAAGATATCATGAGTGTCCTAATTAAAGCGGTTTTATTTGACATGGAGCGCGTCTTCTCATGTGGACAGACATGTTTGTTTGAGGTCACATGACCAGACTAATGCTAATGCTGCTTCAAGAGCTCATTCGATTAGGAAAATAACATGGAAGTAGCCTGAACATAACAACATTAAACCCTATATCTAGTATCTAGCAATAATATTTAATTGCCTAAATAAAGCCATCATGAAAGGTACGTAATTTATATTTGTTGTGTATAAGTAGTGTAAGATTTGATTCACTTGCTTTCCTATTTAAAATGGGCAAACTCCTCAAACCTTCTCAAACTCCTTAAAACTGATCAATAACACCTTTTAAAAGGAAATAAGGGCAGGCAGCCTATAACTATAAATCATTAGAAAGCAACTCACTAGAGAAAAATGGATTATCATATGCAGGGTTTTACGCAGGTCTTAAATCATCTGATAAAATAATCTGTAGAACCATCAAGATAATCGGGACATAGCTAGGACTGTCGGGCGGCGTAGGGCCCCATGAAATCTGTTTTATTTTTTGGGAATTCATTCAAATAAAATAGGAATGATCTTAAATTCATTGAGGTAACAACATTTACTCAGTAGCCTTTTACAGGTCAAATACTGCATAATGCAACATACACTGCACTCTTCAATAACAACTTAACGTTGTGTCGCCCAGATCTGCTTCCCTGGTCAGCATTTTCACCAGACATATACGGTCTTTCTCCCACACAAAAACAGAATTTCAAACCAAATATGCAAAATTCCACGTAATTTTGTTAATTTGCCAGTTCTGCAATTCCATCCGGCGATTTCTGATAGGTCGCGGAAATCATAGGGCCATGAGAAGGGGGAAATCGCCCAAAATACAGCCCGATTACTGCTTTTGGTGTGTACCCAGCATTAGACAGTCAAGTAAGCATCATTACTCATTATTCGCATGGAAATATTTTCTCAGAACATGCAATCTATTATTTAAAACACAATTTAAAATGGAATTATTAGTTCTGGCTGCAGTTAAAACATTAAAGAAGTTCACTTAAAAAAATGCTGATAATTTACTCACCCCCTCAGCATTTGAGCTTATAAAACTTAAACTTTGTTATTTATTTATTAAATGAGCGATCGTTTCACTTGATAAGACCCTTATTCATCAGTCTGGTGTTCGTTTTAAAGCCCTTTGAACAGTTTGCACTGAAACTGTCTTTTGGACCTTGAACCGTTTGGACCCCATTGAAGTCCATTATATGGAGAAAATCCTGGAATGTTTTCATCAAAAACCTTAATTTCTTTACGAACTGCAGAAAGAGAAGACCTGGACATCTTGGATGAGAGTGGCATATTTAATCTAAATATGTATATTAATGTAAACAGAGTATAATGCATTGTTTACTTTTTCTTGTATTGCTCATACTAGTAAAAGAGTTCATACACACAGTCTAGAGAGTCTGTATGGTACGCACATATTTTACGCCCAGTTTAGTATTTTATAAATCCCGAAATGGGCGTGGAAAATTGCATACGCACATTTCTATGCCCATTTTGTGTACGCAACGTTTATACATCCAGGCCCCAGGTGTACACTTGAATGTGTCTCATTCTGAATCTTCTGAACCAGATTGACCAGAATACTTCTCAATACAAAACAAGGCCTTTGTTGGCTTTGATGTTTGGCTTAAACTAGGGTTAACTTGTATTTGCTTTTGTTTTGCTTTAGACGTGATGCATCTGAAAGATGAGAGTGCAGAATGCTAGAGGAATTTGAAGGCAAAAATTAGCATTAGAAAGATCCTGATTTCAAACCTGGAGAAGATTCTGTTAGTTGCTCAATTACAAAAAAGGTGTCCTCACAAAAGAAAGCCGTGAAGACAAAAATTAGAAGTGATCTCACCTGCCAACAGTGTGGAAAATGTTTTGCACGAAAAGCAAACCTTGAAGTACACATGAGAATTCACACTGGAGAGAAGCCGTTCGCCTGCCGACAGTGTGGGAACGGTTTCATTCGGTAAATCAAGCCTTGACGCCCACATGAGACTTCACACCAGAGAAAACCCATTCAGCTGCCCACAGTGTGGAAAGAGTTTCAATCGGAAATCAAACCTTAATATTCACATGAAACTTCACACTGGAGAAAACTCTTTCACCTGCAGTCTGTGTGGGAAGAGCTTCTCACGAAAAAAAATCTGCAGATTCAGCATGAGAATTCACACCGGAGAGAAGCTGTCCACATGTGAGAAGTGTGGAAAGAGTTTCTCACTGAAAGGACTCTTTAAGGACCACATGAGAATTCATTCATGTGCCTTTACTGTGGAGTGACTCAACATTAGCAAGCCCTTGAGATTCACACTGGAGAGGATCCTATTAAAGAGACTTGAAACATCATTTGCAAACCTTTTCCCACAGAAAGAAACTTAAATGTTCCAAGTCTGCCAAGAGAGAGCCATTTAAAAAAATCAGCTCTGCATTTACTGGAAAGGGATTTAATCTTGTTCGGTGTCATGCTTGCAGATACACTTGTCTTGGCAATTTTTAATGCCACCAGCAAATCTGTGTGAAATTCATTTTGCTTTCATTCATTTAATTGTTCAGTGGATCAGAATTCAAAATGTTAGATTTAGATAATCTTCTGTCTTGCTGTGAAATGCTACAGTGTAAATAGAGAAATGACAAGGACATTAACTGAATAAAAAACAACAACATTGAACCCCGCACTCATCCCAGCGCAAACATTTTATACAGTATACATCCGTCTTCCCCCTCAGCATGTAAATGAAGCTTTCTCTTAAATATAAATCAAGACAAACAAGTTCGTCTTCTCTCTCAGCGTGGAGCTGAAACTCTGTCTTTAAATATAAATCGAAAGAACGATACCAAGTGTTCAGAGTGATACGGTCAAATGTTTAAAGGTGATAATATCTCTCAAGAAACTCCCTAATCAAGATGGTTCTTGAATATCCTCCGTCACTCCCACACTACAGGGGATGAACATGCCTGTGATACTTTTAAGATTGTAAGGAATTGATTCTATGATAAATAAGCTCTTTTAAGTGAAGGAACATCTCAATATAATCTATATTGGAGTGGAAGTTTGATCGGAAGCAGACTATAAATCTCTTCTGGTCTTGTTGTACCTGTTACACGCTCTCCCTTGCTTGGTCTCTTAAATCTTTTTTGCAGTTCCTTAAGAAATAACCTTCCTTATATAGTAGTCTTCTACTGACTGTAAGGAGTGTTGGCTATACTTTGCAGGCACCCTTTTCTGTCCTCGATGGGACTGCGGAATGCTGATCCCAGAGGATTCTGTCTTTTCAGTGGAACTCTTAAGCGTTTTGCAAACTGTTCGGTTACACTTTATTTTAATGTGTCATTGTTACAGTGTAATTATAAATTTAAGTACTGAGCAATATTAATTAATTACATGTACTTACTAAAGGGTTAGGATTAGGGTTAGTTGTATGTAATTATGCATAATTTATAGTTATTACTATAGTATATGTAACAATGACACATTAAAATAAAGTGTTACCAACTGTTCTTCTATCATGATGTTGGACAAGGTGTCCTTCACTCCATCGATAACAGTATATGCTGTGGACAGATCAATATTACAGTTCTGTTGAGCATCAGAGGCAAGTGCAGTGACCTCAAAAACTGGAGTCGCAATATCAAGGCAAAGCAAAAACTATGCAAAAGTCTATGGCTTTAAGGTACACCTTGGCATCTCCATCAGCAGTATCTCGAAGCTCTGATCTGTAACTTCAGTGAGGGCCTTGGCCACAGAACTCATCACTTTAAGGTGGGCTTTCAGAGCTTTTCTCTGCATGCCCAAGAGAGCCTCTGCAGTTTGATTACACGCTTTCAGGGCCTCTTAGCATTTGCACTGTCTTTTTGTAGAGATTTGCTTTGCCTTGAGATTGTAGCCTTGACCACTCATGTTTTGGATCTGTAGGCCGTTGTTGTTTGCAAGTCAAAAACTGTTTTTTCCATCTCCTCACCTGTTCTTTTTGACACATTGCAGACCTAGAGGAAGCGTTTTTTGATAAAAAAAAATAACACTGTGTCCTCCTAACCAGCCAACATGTTCATGTAGGCCCCATGTGGGCTTTTGATGGGCTGTAACTTGGACCCTGCATGGGCCACCCAAATGGGGCCCAGATAAATTTGTCCATTGGCACCTCATGGGACCCATGTGTGATAGCCTATTTGGGTTAATGATGGTGTATACAGTGGGCTCCAAGTCTGGCCCATGTAGGAGTTCATTTTATGGGTCCACTTGAGTCCCAAATTATATAATATTAATGGACCTAATTGGGTCACATTCATTACCCTTATGGGGCCCTTATGGGTGATCTCACTGGACCCCCAATGACCACTTATATGGGTTGTGGGACCACAGTGGGCCCCATTTATTAAGTAAACCTGATTTCTGTGGATCAAGTTAATGTGCTATTCTACAAAATTGACTTTCAAATCACTCCAACTGTGTTACTGTCTTGTAAACCAATACCTTTCCAAACCAAGAATGCATCAAATCAACAGATTTTATGTTGCTTTAATATTCGTAATGTCTAAGAAATTACTAAATATTTGAATTGCAGAAAAAAATTACTTCAATTCAGAATATGTAAATCAAGGTTTCTTATGTTGAAGTTAATGTCTTCAAGATAAAACCTCAAATAAAAGTTCTCAGTCCCGTGCCTGTACAGACTCCACAGCTTCAAACCTAAAAGTAAAAGAAAGAAAAGACAAGTGAGTACTTTTAAAATCATAGCAGAACTGCAGAAAACATTAAAGAAATGGGGCTGAGTATAATCTAAATTATAATTATGCTTCACGCTCATACCCCCCAAAATAATCTCAGCAAATACAATAGAGATTTTAGATTATGGCGCTTGAACCCATAATAAGAAAATCGGAATATAATAAAGGTATTGGCGCTTGACCGCTAACATTATTAATAGGTGCTTATGCACCTTCGATGATTGGCCCCTAACAAATACAATAAGGGTCTTCCTTTGTAGTTTGACCCCTAACAATCACAGTGCTGTTGAATATTTGATTCTAACTGGTTAACTTAACAGATGTTAAAAATTACTACTAATTGGATAAAAATAAACTACATAAATGAAGGATGTTGAAATGTCTATACCATGCAAAGTATTAAAGAGACGTAGAAATGTAACACTTTTTACCCACACCTCTTTTTATGGTGTTTTTTAAGACTATTTTGCAATTTATAGAGCAGTTCAGCCAAAATAATTTCCCCATTTATTTTCTCATTTTCAGGAACAAGTGAAGAGTGCTGCTCGTTATAATTATTGCGTGAATAGTGCAGTAACTGTAGTCTCTGGTTTTAAGCCGTCACAGGTGTGAAGATGAGCTCAGCGACTGTAAGAATATTAACACTGCTCTAGGACTACTCTGGAAGCTCAAGAGGAGTGATTAGTCCGTGGAAGTCCATCTAGCCAAAGCTAGCCAAAAGAACTACAACTGATACAATGTGCACTGTATCACAACACTAACAATCTCTCTATGAAGTCAGATCGTGGAGGCATTTTAATTGTTAACGATTTAATTTAGTCATTTCGCACAGCCCTATGAAAACTTACAACATTATTCTGGAAGTCAGACTCACAGAGCTTCAACTCCAGATCATCCACTTCAGTAAAGCTCTTCAATGGAAAGGGGACTCCCTTAGGAAAGACAGGAACCACAGTTTTGTTCTCTCTGCTGCAGAAGACACTGTATCATTGTATCATGTATTTTGACAATCTTTCATTTCTTCCAGTATTTTCAGTACACAAACAATCATTCCACTGGGCTGAACTGGGAGTATTAGTAGAGCCTGTCTGTGCTGGGGTGCTGCGAGCTGGCGTTTGTGCTTCCTGTAAGACAGAAAGAAAATAAGATAAGAGAGAATATTATAACTACATGCAACCGTCTACTACAGCATCGCATCAGGAAGTGCATTGTATTCTCCATGAGGAAAAATTCCATTCATTCACTGCTATTGAGAATGAGGACATGCGTCACGGTACACGGTAGCTTGCTGTCATGTGACGGAATTAAGGCCGCCCACCATTTTGGGGAGGATCCATTATCGAGTTGCCGGGGCAAAAGTGTAAGAGCGATACAGAGATGGATATAAATTGTAACGGATGTACGGATTGAAATTACGAGAAATAATATGAATAATAATATGTTATATAATATTTATATATATATATATATATATATATATATATATATATATATATATACACTCACCGGCCACTTTATTAGGTACACCTGTCCAACTGCTCGTTAACACTTAATTTCTAAGCAGCCAATCACATGGCGGCAACTCAGTGCATTTAGGCATGTAGACATGGTCAAGACAATCTCCTGCAGTTCAAACCGAGCATCAGTATGGGGAAGAAAGGTGATTTGAGTGACTTTGAACGTGGCATGATTGTTGGTGCCAGAAGGGCTGGTCTGAGTATTTCAGAAACTGCTAATCTACTGGGATTTTCACGCACAACCATCTCTCAGGGTTTACAGAGAATGGTCCGAAAAAGAAAAAACATCCAGTGAGCGGCAGTTCTGTGGGCGGAAATGCCTTGTTGATGCCAGAGGTCAGAGGAGAATGGCCAGACTGGTTCGAGCTGATAGAAGGGCAACAGTGACTCAAATAACCACCCGTTACAACCAAGGTGGGCAGAAGAGCATCTCTGAACGCACAGTACGTCGAACTTTGAGGCAGATGGGCTACAGCAGCAGAAGACCACACCGGGTGCCACTCCTTTCAGCTAAGAACAGGAAACTGAGGCTACAATTTGCACAAGCTCATCGAAATTGGACAATAGAAGATTGGAAAAAACGTTGCCTGGTCTGATGAGTCTCGATTTCTGCTGCGACATTCGGATGGTAGGGTCAGAATTTGGCGTCTACAACATGAAAGCATGGATCCATCCTGCCTTGTATCAACGGTTCAGGCTGGTGGTGGTGGTGTCATGGTGTGGGGAATATTTTCTTGGCACTCTTTGGGCCCCTTGGTACCAATTGAGCATCGTTGCAACGCCACAGCCTACCTGAGTATTGTTGCTGACCATGTCCATCCCTTTATGACCACAATGTACCCAACTTCTGTTGGCTACATTCAGCAGGATAATGCGCCATGTCATAAAGCTGGAATCATCTCAGACTGGTTTCTTGAACATGACAATGAGTTCGCTGTACTCAAATGGCCTCCACAGTCACCAGATCTCAGTCCAATAGAGCATCTTTGGGATGTGGTGGAACGGGAGATTCGCATCATGGATGTGCAGCCGACAAATCTGCGGCAACTGTGTGATGCCATCATGTCAATATGGACCAAACTCCCTGAGGAATGCTTCCAGCACCTTGTTGAATCTATGCCACGAAGAATTGAGGCAGTTCTGAAGGCAAAAGTGGGTCCAACCCATGACTAGCATGGGGTACCTAATAAAGTGGCCGGTGAGTGTATATATATATATAAAATTAAGAATAAATGGAGAAGATTGCGGCAAAATGGGAGAAACTGTACTACCAATGCCAAACAGAGGTATTTAGAGAAATTGGCTGATATTAAAATGTCGACCCATACTAGCTGCCTGCAGCTTAATGGAACATAGACCTAGACTATTTACCACCTTGTATTTATATGGAAATAGTTAATTACTTGGTTTTAGCATCAGTTATTACACTATGCTAGAATTCAAAAGCCTGAAATCCTTGGAAAGCTACGAGACATTCTGCTGTGGCTGGTGCGCGACTTCATTTCATCATTTGTTATTTATTAAGCACTTTTAGCTTTTACACAACTGGTCGTTGAACAAAGTGCTATACAAGAATGGAGGACAAAAAAACATACAAAACCACACAGACATTTACATCACAGTTAAAGACAATAATATAAATGGCTCAAACTAGAAACCCCACAAGAGCAGCTACTATACTTTGTTAAATGTTAAATCTAGAAGATATTCCTTTAGCTTTTGTTTAAAGACAGTTAATATAGGTTCAAATCTGATAGAAATGGGTAGGTCATTCTAGAGTTTTGTGGCAATCGCTACAAAAGCTCGAATCTCCGCTTCTCCGTTTAGTTCTTACAAGTTCGTCAGAATCCAGCTGGTTAGCTGACCTTAAAGACCGTTTTGGTTCATATTTCTTGATCAGATTTGCTAAAAACAGTGGAACCATACCATGCAGTGATTTATAGACAAAACATAACATTTTAAAATGTACTCTGTGGTCGATCGGTAGCCAATTTAAAGTGCTCAAAACTGGGGTGATATGGTCTTCTCTACGAGTACCTGTCAAGAGTCTCGCAGCTGCATTTTGGACCAATTGTAAGCGATTAATCAATGATTTACTTATGCCGACGTATAGAGAGTTACAATAGTCTAGTCTTGTAAATATAAAAGCATGAATGAGTTTTTCGAGATCATGCATGGTTTCACCTTTGCTAATATCTCAAATAATAAAAACAAGACTTAACCACAGAATAGATCTGTAGTTCAAACTTGAGATCACTATCAAACAAAACCCCTAAATTTCGAACTAATGGCTTACAGAAAGGCGCTAGATCACCCAGATCAACACAATTATTTGAAACTCCAAACCACACAACTTGAGTTTTTTCTTCATTCAGTTTTAAAAAAATTAAGGATAGCCATGATTTAATGTCATGTAAGCAGTCCCACAACAACTCTATTTGGTTTTTGCTATTCTGTTTCAGAGGGAGATAAATTTGCATATCATCTGCATAAAAGTGAAAAGGGATTCCATGTTTCCTGAGAATTGACCCAAGTGGTAACAAATACAATGAGAACAAAATTGGGCCAAGGATGGACCCCTGTGGAACCCCACTGAGCATGGGTGCGGGTTGTGAGTGCTCTTGACCAATATTTACAGAGAAGGTTCTGTTTAAAAGAAAGGACTTGAACCATGCAAGTGCTGTACCACAAATTCCAACATCATTTTCAAGATGTGTGAATAAAATCTCATGGTCAATGCTGTCAAATGCAGCGCTAAGGTCCAATAAAACAAGAACAGCTGAGGACCCTGAGTCAGCTGCAGTCAATAGATCATTTGAAAACTCTAATCAAAACTCAGTACTATGGTAAGCCCTAAAACCTGACTGAAAAATCTCAAATACATCGTTTTGAAAGCAAGTAGGTATTAATTTGATTCAAAACGACCTTCTCCAAAACTTTCAATAGAAAAGGTAACTTCGAAATTGGACGATAATATGATACAACCGCAGAGTCAAGATGTGTCTCTGTTAAAGGTTTTTTGGTCATCTACAAGCCCCCAAACTGTGAAAACACCATTGTACTGGCAAAGGTAAGTTGCTTCACTTTTTGTCAAGTCAAGTCTCTTTTATTTATATAGTGCTTTTTACAATCCAGATTGTAAATAAGTATTCCATTCGAGGGATATATTTACATCATATGCAACCGATTAGAGAATAATTTGTTAAAAATTGAAGCTAAAGCCTAACGTTATAGTCCCAGCGCAAGCAGCAGCGTCTCATATGCTGAACATTCAAATGGGAAACACACAAACTGAGGAACAGCTGTATTCGTGCACAGCAGGGTATGTGAAAATAATCCTAATACTTATAAATCAAACAGCTTATCCATAAATCTTGTGGAATAACACCAACACCGGGAAGAGCCGCTGATCGGATTGGGTTAAAGTTACTTTTTGTGGAAGGAAGGAAGATGGCGCCGGTCGTGTTTCTGGCTCGCGTCCTTACCCTGATAGTCTTTGTTTTGTTTGTGTGGTGTGTACTGTCTGTCCCGAAGACCATTCATTCTCTATTGGTGTATGATCGTCAGGAGTTATTTAAAATCAGAAGTACGGTGGACTTTATAGCAAATTACTCCCAGGGTGGATCAAAAACACTTCCTCCTCCACTCTCGCGCGGATGTCCCAGCTCATCTGATCCGCACCGAGGGTCCACCTCCTCGGAGACGCAGAGGAAGGCGTGAGTGGCTGGCTAGTCCGGATTAAGGCATGGCTGGCATCACCTTCTGCAGTTTTGCCGGTGACACCGGAATGTCACCGGTGTTTTCAACGCCTTGTTACTCGTCGTGGCCTTGCTCCAACTAGCAGCTGGTTGATACCTGTTGTGGGCCCGTATCGAGGAGCGATGTGGTTTGCCTGTGTGCCTCGTTTCCGAAGTTCTGGCAGAAGGAATTACAGCAACCTTCGGCCGCTGTGCCGGTCAGCTCCCGCGGCTGACATTTTGACTTTACCAACTAAATGTGCACTGATAAATGCAAGGTCGGTAATGAACAAAACTTTCATCCTAAAGGACTTTTTCACCACACAGGCTGTGGATGTAGTGTTTTTAACGGAAACGTGGATTGCCGTGGGTGAGTCAGATGCTTTCACAGAGCTTTTACCTCCTGACTGTACTTTTTGAATTGCTCTAAGGACCACTGGACGTGGTGGAGGAATAGCGACTGTCTTAAAAGAGTAGCTTACATTGTAAGCTTTTGGCACCATCTGTTTTTCATCATTTGAACTGAGCTCGTTTGTCTTGAGATTGGATATATCGCCTGCGAAATACAACAAACATTTTATAAAAGAGTTTTCCGACTTTTTGGCCAGTACTATGACAGATTATGACAGAGTTTTAATTGTTGGTGAACCACTCACTAAAGATTTTTTAGACATGATTGATGCTTTTAACTTTATACAATATGGCAGTGGACCCACACAGGAGCAGGGGCACACGTTAGACCTTGTGTTATCTTATGGTTTGCCCATTCTAAATATCCTGACACAGGATGCTGTATTTTCAGATCATATGCCGGTGCTATTTGATTTTAACCTGTCTTGTCTTAAATCTAAACAAATTGCACCTGCACGCTTAGGCCGTGTGTTTAAGCCAACCACTGCTGCTCAGTTTTCTTGTGTTTTTCAAATGTCATCTCAATCTGACACTGGTCTCGTGAGCTGACACAGAGAAATTAACTTCTTCCTTTCTCTCCAAATGTACCAGCATCCTTGACATTGTTTCTCCTTTAAAAGTCTTGCGCCCCCGACCTAAATCTGACCCATGATTTAATGAGACTACCCGTGTAGCAAGGAGAGAGTGCAGGAGAGCAGAGCCTCGGTGGAAGAAAGATAAGCTTCATGTCTCCTATGAAATTTTAAAGGAAAGCTGGAGGATGGATCAAAAAATAGTAAAAGCTGAAAAAAATAGATATTTAAAAGATAAAATTGTCCAAAATATAAACAAACCACATGTCCTTTTTAAAAGTATTGATTCTATTTTAAATTCACCCAAATCCTCTCGTTTGGAAGCGTCTTCGGAAGTCTGTGAGAATTTTTTCCTCTATTGCCTCTATTAGAGCTCATATCCCCCCACCTGTATCCGACCCCTTTGAAATGCCGATCTGTTTAACAGTGTTTGGTCACTTTGAGCCCATGTCGCTTCCTTGCCTCAATAAAATAATTCCACAGCTCAAACCCTCAGTATGTCCCACGGATATTGTCCCCTCTCGCCTTTTTAAGGAGGTCTGGACCACTATAGGGCCAAGTGTCCAAAAAATTATTAACAGCAGTCTGTCTTCAGGAATTGTCCCAGCTTATTGCAAAGAAGCAACTGTAGTACCTCAAATTAAAAAGCAAAATTTGGACACTACCTTTCTAGCTAACTACAGACCAATATCAATGCTTCCTTTTATTTCTAAAATCTTAGAAAAAACTGTGTTTGCACAACTACAATCTTTTTTAGATACAAATGGTATTTTAGAAGTTTTCCAGTCTGGTTTTAAGCTTTACATAGTACAGAGACTGCACTTTTAAGAGTTTTTAATGATCTTTTACTAACTACAGACTGTGGGATTCTGCTATTCTTGTGCTTTTAGATCTCACTGCTGCGTTCAATACAATTGATCATGCCATTTTGATCTCTCGCCTAGAGCACAGTGTAGGCATCCGAGATACAGCTCTGCAGTGGTTCAGATCGTATTTATCTGACCGATTTTTCTCTGTAAAACTTGGTGACTCTACATCATCTACCGCCCCACTTCTTCTGTGGAGTTCCTCAATGCTCAGTTCTTGGACCATTACTGTTCTCCTTGTACCTTCTCCCCTCTCGGAAACTTTTTTAAAAAACATGGTATTTCCTACCATTTCTATGCGGATGACTGTGCAAATTTACCCCTGAGAAAAAATGAAAACAGTTCCCTGACTACTTTACTTGAATGTCTCAAGGATATTAAAGCCTGGATGTCTTTTAATTTTTTACATTTAAACTAAGAAAAAACTGAGGTCATTGTGTTCGGACCCAGCCGGGTTTGTGATCCCACTCCAGTAAACCTCGGTTCCCTTTCAAGGGAACTTCGAGCTGCGTTGTCAAACGCGATGGGAACGCTCTTCGTGATTGCGTCGTGAAGCGTCTGTACAATCAGTCCAATGAGAGAGTAGGACGTCAGGTGACGTCATTGACCAGGAAACTATAAAGCACCCTTGAGATCAGACCGCGACAGCTTCTGTTGCCTTCAGCAAGCGATCTCTGTACTCTGTTCTTGACTATTTATTGTTGTTTGTCAAAGCCCAATATATATCACTATCTATATTTATGGCAAGCAAGCAAGATTATAGACGGTGTGTGGTTCCCTGCCCTCTGTTACATCACGGGTGGGGACACACATCAGCTATTTGTTGCAATGTTTGGGAGTGGAGCATGCCAGCAGTCAGTTCCCGAGGAGCTGACTGTGGGCATTGCGAGAGCGGTCCGCGAGGACGCTCCGCTCCCGCCGGGTGTTCTCCGAGGAGAACGGTTCGGTGCGGGTCTCTCTGTTGCCGAGGCACGGAGACGACTTCGCATTTCGGGGTTCGCAAATGATCTGACAGCGGGGTTGGGACGGGCTCAGCTCTATCTCAGCTTTCGCATGCCAGATCTTAGTGTGACTGTGATTTCCAGTTCCGAGGAATTGGTATCGTTAGTGTTTTGTTTAAAAAGAAAGAGAACAAAACAAATAAAAATATTAAGAAAAATTCATTGAGTTTTCAATGAATGAATAAATAGGTCAGCTCATATCTCTGCTGAATAAAGAGGAGCTTTTAAAAGAAGGCGGTTATATTTGTGCTGTTGCCAGTTAAAATTTTACTGACCAGCTGAACATTATGAGATTGAAAATAAAGTGTTTTTTTAGATGAAATGTATCTTAAAACAGGAAAACTCTGTATCCCAGCCTCCTTGTCGTGGTCTTTCCTTATCTCCACACTGAGGTGTCGAGATCGCTGAATAAACCGGTTTGTATTTTATGTGTTTAATTCCCAGATGTCTAATTATAGTAATGTTTGGGTATTAAGTATTATGGTATGTCAGTGCCTCGGGTTAAAAGACGCTTGCGAGCTTTCTCTCTCCTGAGTCGGTGTCATCGTTATTAACCCCGACGTTACCCACCAGCCATCAAAAATAATGAATACATTTTTAGGCAGCCCCGGGTCGCAGTGCTGCCAGTTTGGTTGTTTCCTGCTGGTGGCCACCAAATTATATATATGTGTATATATATATGTGTATATATATGTATATATATATTAGGGGTGTAACGATTTTCGAACCGAACCGAAAAACTGCGATACTAAACTCACGATTCGAAGAACACTCCCCGTCCCCGCCCCCTGCTACCCCGGCCCCGCCCAGCTTGGCTCAATGGACCTCATGTCTTGTGTATACAGTACACAACGAATTCAGTTTTGTAGCCTAACCACCATTAACACCAAATAACAAGCTCTGTGTTTTGTCACTTTCGATAACAAGCAAGGTGTAATCTTTCCAATTCTGTCTATTTGATCACGAAAATGAAGCGTTTTGGCGCACTTTGGTGTGGCGTGACAGATCGCTGTGGGCTTACTATAACTATAGACGAATCCGGCGAAACTACCGGAAGTAAGCGGGCGCCATTACTGAGCTGTTGCTGGGTCAGCGTTGCGCCATTGCCTCCTATTGTTTTAGTTGCAACTTGCGTCCACTGGAATAAACAGCCCGCGATTTACGACTGTCACTAACGTTACAGCGTTACCCATTGTATAATGTCGAGTGGGTTTTCGTTATAAATTGTTTCAATGGTGGCAGTAAAATTTAAATTTTGAAAAGAAAACATTGTCGCCGTCGGTGTATGAATGTGTGTGTGAATGGGTGAATGTGAGGCAAATTGTAAAAGCGCTTTGGTGGCCATTGAGTCTATGAAAGCACTATCTAAATGCAGTCCATTTACCATTTACCAATACCCCGGGTCGACTGCCCCTGTCTGGTGCTGTATGGTTTACACAGATTTCCTGGGCGAGTACAAGACGTGGACATCCGCGTATAATAACAATTATTTAATGACATAAGTAAAAAATATAATAAATATGTTATTAAGTGATCAGCAAAACCTCCTCTTGCTATTTTTTCTATTCAATTAACATGCTATGGTCATTAAATGGCTTTCCTGAGCTAAATGTAACGTTATGTGACATAATTGTTATCCTGCTGTTAAATTGACCTCTTTCCATGGTTTAAAAACACTAATTGGTCAATATTATGTATACTTTCTAGCTTTAACGTTACCTTATTGCCTGTTGCAATGTGAAAATGAGAAAAATAATGGACACAAATGAAAAACATGAATTTGTTTATTTGATATCATTTATTTATTTATGTATTTATTGTTGCCAAATGGACAGGTCTTTTTATAGTTTCCTCGTTAGCAAACGTTAGCCTAGCTAGCTTGCCAAGCTATTTTCATAAATAATCTGTAAGATCGTTTGTACCTTCATCTGTGACTGGAGGCCACTATCTAACATCATCAACCCAACAAGTCATTCTGCCTGGCTGTAGCTGTCATCGAGGGTGCGTTTGCGTTATCACCGAGGTTTGTTAACATACCGGTGCATGAATGCCTATGCCGGTGTAACAGCTCAGTAATGGCGTCGCCACAAGATGGCAGCCTACACAAGAACGCTCGTTGGATTCGTCTATGCTCCCCATTTCAAGCGGCAGCACGGCGCGCGAGTAAACGCGATCATCTCTTCCTCAGTTACAGAAAAGACACCTGAAGGTATGTTGAAAGATACAGTATACTTACTGAAAGGCATCATAACTCGTGTAATCGCTCAATCAGTGTTTCAGCCGCGGAAAGACGTCAATAAAACAGCATAGCTTGTCACTAGCATTATATTTACCTCGACAGGCAAGTGATTCAGTGTCCACAACTTCCTATAAATGAACTCTTGCACTAAATAAATGCACTATGTATATTATATTTTGCTTAACCTGTTTATGATATCTGGATTATTTAATGTATGTTTAAAATATCTTTCATGAAAATTACAACTGTGTAAATTATTATATTTCAACAACAAATAAGAGTAAAAACACAAGTTAATGCAAAAACTGCCTTATGTTCAGTTTACATGTTTTCATACAATGAGTGTTGATTATTATATCTAAAAAATAAATAGCATCTGAATTTAGATTAAAAGTCTACAACCTTTAATGTTATAGTATATGTGCGGCTCCTTACTAGTTTAACTTACAGCGTAGCAGAGTTTTTTAATTCTTGTGAAATGTTTAATTGTAATTGTTAATTTAAAGACAAAGACCATTTTTTTCATTAAACCACTGGTAAAAAAATAAAGAAAAAAAGCCATTTTAGCTTTCAAAACCGAATCGAACCGAGACGTCAAAACCGTGGGAAAATTCGAACCGTCAGTTTTGTGTATCGTTACACCCCTAATATATACATATATATATATATATATATATATATATATATATATATATATATATATGTGTGTGTGTGTGTGTGTTTTTCCGATATAAAGATAATGGGAAAATAAAGATATAAATATGTCTGTTCTTCTGGATGCTCCGCTTTCAAGAAAAAGAAAAAATGAACCTGTTATGTCCAGTTCGAGCACTAGATGCCTACATTCACAGAGCTGCCCTGTGGCGTAAGTCTGAACAATTATTTGTCTGCTTTGGGTCACTCAGAAAGAGTCCCCTGCATCTAAACAGGTTATGAGCAAATGGATAGTCGAAGGCTATATCATTGGCTTATGAAGCGGCCGCACAGACTTCACCTATGGCTGTTCGGGCCCATTCTACTAGGAGTATGGCGGCCTCTACGGCCTTAATTTCGGGTGTTTCCCTTCATGACATTTGTAATGCGGCAGGATGTCCTCTCCGCATACATTTGTTAGATTTTATGACCTTGACCTCTCCACTACAGGGGGTAGGTTGCTTGCTTCTTAGTGTGCGCAAGGAATTTCTCAGCATGGCGTAGTGGGTATGGGGTTCCCCATCACGTAAGCTAACACAGCTCGAAGTTCCCTTGAAAGGGAACGTCTCAGGTAACGTATGTAACCCTGGTTCCCTGAGAGGGAAAGAGAGCTGTGTTCGCCTTCCATACTTCCTGCATGCCCTGATCGACTTGCTTCAGACCTTTTCAGAAGCTGTCACAGTCTGATCTCAAGGGTGCTTTATAGTTTCCTGGTCTATGACGTCACATGACGTCCTACTCTCTCATTGGACTGAGACAGAGGCTTCACGACGCAATCACGCAAAGCGTTCCCATCATGTTCAAACGCAGCTCTCATTCCCTCTCAGGAACCACGGTTACATACGTAACCTGAGACGTTTTTGCAGAAACCACATTTATGTCTTAATGTAAATTAGAAAGAATATAAAGATATTCATAGATTTTTTTCCTTGAAAATTGAAATGCACTTTGCCCTTAAATGTTCAATCCTCCACACTGGATCTGGTATACATGCGTAGAGTCTTGCATATTGTGGCAGATTAATTAGCAAACCTTTTCTTTTGAACAGTGTCACATCAAATATCTGTTTCCTGCCCCGCAATTCCCTTTTCAGACCAACTATATTTTCAGCATTTCACTTGAAAGTTTTCGAGAATAATGCAAACCAAGTGTAATAAGTTGATCGCAGACTCTTTCAAACTGCTTCAGTCTTTTCGAGCCAGTTAAGTTACTAAATAGCTGGATGCATTCAGGAACAGCATTTCTCAGGGCATCATTCCTCAAAATAGGCATCATGTGCCTATATGTGAATTGCTTTATTATCTGTAAAGGAACAAACTGAGTGCCAAGAAACATTTTCAGTATTTCACCATTACATGACTCAAAAATATAGCCAGAATGAGCCCACAAAGGCCCCTAATTCAGACAGATTCTGGCAAATGAAGACATTACATTAAAGGGCCTCTATTATGGATTTATGACCATGACCTTTCATGTAGTGTCTAACATAGCTCTAAGTGAAGAAATACATCATGCAAAGTTTTAAATCTGAAAAGTGCACCAGTATATTAAGTTATTGTCCTTCAAAAGTAAGAGTCGACTCTGAATCAGATTAAATTAATCATTTTTCAGAACGAGTCATAAGCCGATTCGTTGTGACGTCAAGACGAAACATTAGTGTATTACCCGCCAACGCACGCGCAGACACCAGGGAAAACTTAAACCTCAAACCGGCAGCTGATTCCTGTGGGTTCTGGACAGCATCATGTCAAGAGACGGCGCTGATCTCTATAATGTGAAGGTATAGCCGCTTGCTCTTGAAAAATGGAGTTCAAAAACTTAGTTTTGAGTTTTATATTGTGTAGGTCTCCTGCTAACACATTATTACTGTTCTTACTGAAATACTTCTGCTGATCAGCTGTGGGCCACTATTACCTTACTATTATAAATTAATGCAGATTGTCTATCGTTCTCACTACTTCGAGGAAATATATATATATGTTTACATTTTTTAATGTGAACAATGGGAATAGTCTCGTACAGAAACGTCTTTCTTTCATACAAAACTGTATAACTCATACAAAGTCCGAATCTTATGTCACTTCTTAGTTCCTCAAATTGCTGTCTCTCCTGGTGAAATTGTGTCAGTTCTTGCAGAATCTCTGCGTCAGTCATCTCTAATTGCTAAGAGCTAGTTAGCCTTGACCGTCAAGGATAAAACTATATTTCACTGCTCAAGACGCCTCAGAAACAAATGAAATGTTTACGTTAGTGACTTGCCCCATTCTTTAAGTTAAATTCTTACTATAGTTTCGATATAAAAGGGGCTTTTGGTCGAATTTAGCGGGTTCTCTGGGAGCTCTCCACTGTCCGACCGCCGTGGCTGATGTTCATAGCGGAAGCCTTCACAACAGGTTTCATAACAGTGCAATACTCAGTCAGGTAAACACTTTCAGCTGGACTCCTGTAGGACATGAAACATACGCAACTTTTAAGAAATTTCTTCGCAGACATTTCTGATAGCGTCTTCGCCTTTGTCTTGTATGATCCCATGTTTCTCTCACAGTCATGTATGTAGAGTTACACCTTGTCTGATTTGGCCGGATGAGCCGGAGTTTGCATTTATCTTCACCAATTTCTGCTGCCATGTATGACCGACCTGTCTTGTTCCACATTGCTTGGCATTTCCCAAAGGCTGCTCATGATAGCCGTTTGTATGTGTCCTTGTTCTTCTCAGCCAAGGCAGCATCTGTTGTGGCGACTACATTTAACATGTGTCATGCTCTGATGTGGAGGAAGCTGGTACTGAATGTGTCCCGGTAATCAGCTTTGGGCTCTTCAGAAGAGTCTTGATCTGATTCGGACTCTGCTTTCTCAGTTTGGCTTTGCTCACCAAATACACTGAATGCCTTGATGAAGTTTGAGCCGCTGTCTGTTGTGGTTCTACCACTTTCCCCTTATTCTATACTGACAATGAATGTCATCAAGAGTGCCTGCCAGGACACCAAAGGTGTGCGACCCTTTCGATCTCCTCTCCAAGGTTTCCTCATCTATCCCATGAGCTGTCACCCCTATGAAGCTTTGCTGGTGCATAGTCCAGCACTCAGTCTTTAAAAGCAGGTTATTGAACCAAAGAAAATGTATGAAGACCCTCACGAATGAAGCTGATCATGAGCTTGTCAACCTTTGCCTGTGGCACACGTCACTTATTTTTGCTTGGCCGTGAGTTCTGGAGGTTCCAGGGTTCGCTTCTGTGTTGCCACGAAGTCAATGAAGGCCTTCAGCTTTGATGGATGTTTTCTCAGTAACCAAAACATCTTCATCATTTAAATCAATGTCACAGTTCATTAAACATGCAGAATTTAAAATATTTACTTTAATAAATAAAAGGTTTTCTACACACATCACATTGTTTTCTTTTACATTTCATAATGCACAATTCCGGCTCACTGCACATTAAGATAAGAATATGACTATGAAAAATAATGGATATATCCATACTTAATTCAATGTCATATTCATTCATATCAAAAGGGATAGTTCAGTAGTTTAGAAGTGGGCTTGTAAGAGGTGTTCATGCCAGGCCCGGGACAACATCATCTTTAGATGGGCCCCTTATCAAAAGTGTGCGTTCACTTTTAATTAAACATGAGCAGCGCATCAAAAATAGACTCTGGGATCTGTCCGATTATCTGTTCACCGAGGCCGACAGTGACGCATTTCAGCCGGCTTTTTATTCTCTCATCTCCATAAATATCTCTAGTAGTAAAGCTAATGCAAGGGCTAGAAATCAGTGAATTCTTAGCTAATACTTCCTCATCATCACGGAGAGCGCAGTTCGCAACGCTTCGGACATGCACGCGCATCAGAGTTCCGAGTTTGAGAAAACCAGTCTATGGAGAAAACCTGGTACTGTGGCGTGACGTTTAAAAAATGAGTACCGAACTTGGTCCCGAAGTACCGGGTCTTTGACAACACTCACAAACGTTGGCTGCGCTGTTTCTTACCTTGCTCTACGCGGACTTTACTAACGTTAGTTCCAGCTTCACCATAACCAGCATAGCATAGCGTTAGCCTGCTGAACTTCAAATTCATTATGTAACTCAAATATTAGATTTTTTTCCAAAAAATATACATATTTATTTAATTTTAAAAAAATATTCCATAGTTTAATGAGGGCCCAGTTCTGGGTAAAAGGGTTAGTCCACCCAAAAATGAATGACTGTCCCTCATGTCGCCCTAAGCCCGTCAGACCTTCGTTCATCTCCAGGACACAGTTTAAGATATTTTAGATTTAGTCCAAGAGCTTTCTGTCCCTCCATTGAACATGTGTGTACGGTATACTGTCCTTGTCCAGAAAGGAAATAAAGACATCATCAAAGTAGTCATGTGACATCAGTGGGTTAGTTACAATGTTTTGAAGCATCAAAGATACATTTTGCTTCCAAAAATAACAAAAACGACTTTATTCAGGATTGTGTTGTGTTTCTGTTGTGGATCGTGTTCAGTGCCGCTGCTGACGTGTGTCTGGTGTGAGATCAGATCTGGTGTGTGTGTGTGTGGGCGAAGGCCTTTCATCAGATCTGCATCTGGCGGACTGCAGTAAACCTCGGATAAACAGAGAGACTAATATTAGCGCAGATGTCATTCTTCTTTATGATGTAATAAGTACATCAGGATTTATGGGAAGTGTTCCAGGGTCCGGCTGAGCTAATTTATGCAGCCTGATATTTGAGTTATAGAGGTCTATATTAGTCTAATGAATAATATATAAATAAGTTGTTTAATTCCTCTATACTGGGCCAAAGAGCTTCACTGAATTTACTAATGCTCAGACTGTGACGCTATTGTCTTCTAGAAACACACAGTGTGTTGCGTTATCTGTGTGTCCTCAGTGTAAGGCTGCTGTGAAACACTAACGCCGCCACCTAGTGTGTAACAATGCAACTGCATCTCTCAACAACAAGCATTTATACAAAATGTTTTTATTGAACAGAAATATTAAATGTAAAAAAAAATCAATTATAGAAGACCTTTGAACAATAGGAAAAATAAAAGCCAACAATTCAATCTGAAAAGCAGGCTACAAAAGCAGTGCACAAGTACAGCATTAAATTAAATGAAATATAAAATTATAAAACCCTATCTTGTTAATTGAGATTCATGAGCTCAACGATTGGAGCATGTCCTGTTATATCTCTAGTTTAACCACTACAGACCCTCAAAGCAGGAGCACACTATCACACAGGCTCTAGTTTTAGATATAAACCACAGATTTATATTAAACACTTCATTCTGAAACAACAACAACAATAGTGCCGTTTTGTTCTGGATACAAGACCATATTTTTTCTTAGAAATACATCTGAAAAAATGGGTTCATCTTATAATGTTTTACATGTCAATAATACACCCGCAACAATAGGTGGCGCCAGAAGGCGTGTGACATGAGTGTGCCAAGAAACACGTGTCAGAGAATGCGTCTTAAAACGGCGCCTAGATTTCAAAACTACAAGATTTCACTTCAGTGTTGCCAGACCGACAATAATTATCGCATTTGTACGATAGCTTTGACCTCTGTACGATGTACAATCAATAATGCAAAAAAATCCCATAATGTACGATAATTTAAGAATTTTGTGGCACTTCAATCGGCGGTCATTGTAATCATAGTGCGTCTATACTCACTGATCTAGCTGTGGATCTATAGCCATGTTTCCATCGACACGCTTTTATCCGAATTAAGTGATATCGAATGAAAAATGCCTTATGGAAACAGTAAAATTCGATGAAATTTCATGAAAATCGACTCAAATGAAATACATTCGGTCTCATTGGATTTTCTCTTGATCGATATACGGCTAATGTGATAAAAGCTGATGGAAACGTTATTTGCCGAATAAATAATGAATTGCGATTAAGTTTTATGACCTTTTATGGTTGCAACACGTCAGAAGATGAGATCATTTACCGGCCAGTCCCACTCTGTTTGCGCAAACATGGCGGATGTCAACAAAGACAGATGTAAGTGGACAAAGCAAAAAAAATAAAATAAAATAAATAAAAAATGTTTCAACCAAAGGGTTATGAACCAGGATCTCCCGGAACTGATGGAGCGCTGTTGTTCCCACACCACAGTCACCTCCGCTGTCGTTCGGGCATTTACGTGCATCTGCATCATCATAGCAATGTTTATAGCGTCGTCTTTTTCTTAGGTTAAATTTATGTATAATGTGGTCTGTTATTTCTGGTTAACAGACTGCAGCGCTGCTAGTATAATACACCGTTGCCATGGACGCAGTTCAGAGATGGAACAGACTATTTTCTTTAGCAGAAGCTACACGTTTTTAAATCAATAAACTCGTTTTTAAGTCAATATTTTGTGTCAAATTATAGATTTATTTTTTTATTTGGTTGATTTATATGTAATAAGCAGGATAATATATAGCGAGGCGGTTGTTATAGCGAATACAACCCCTTCAACAACCGCCTCGATCACATACATTATCCCAATCATATGTCGTTATCAGCTGGCACATACCGGTAAGCAATATTAGGCTTCAACTTGTGAAATATTGATCATTTGTTGGTAGATGGCGCGAATCCGTTTTGTCTAACAAAACTTTGTTCGCAAAAGTTTGCTTGAATGTTGTTCGATTCAGTGTGAAAATTAATGGAAACACCTTAAAATGTCTCAAATCAATTCGACATACCAATTTGATCGCAAAACAGCCAGTCATTACGTACAGGTTTTTATTCGCTTTAAAGCCGTTTGATGGAAACACACTTTCACCAGCTTTATTCGCATGTGTTTTTTAACCGAACTTCAGATAATTTGATTGACAAGTAGATGGAAACATGGCTTATGATTGTGAGAAAGTGGAGGTGTGAGAGCACGGCAGAGAGGGAGAGAGCGAGAGACCTTGTGTGTGTGTCCCCCCCCCTCTGAACGTTTTGGCTCGTGTTACCATCATTTATATCCAAACACGATCATTTTGAGCGTCTGGTACGATACTTGGATATTTCCAATCTGGCAACACTGTTTCCCTTCTACTGCTGAGATGTTGGCAGAGGACATGTTTCTCTCCATGAGACGGACTAATGGTCATATAATCCAGACGGGCTTCAGGCTAGATCTATGGTATGCCAAAAAGTGTGTATTTTTAAATGTAAAATTGTGAAAAATTGGCACATTTTTACCATCCTTTCAATACAAAAGTTTAAATATGAAAAATCTGAATTTTTCTAATAAAAGCATTTTCTTTATAAAAATTTGCTCTTCAAAAAGCCTTTTTCCAAAAGATAGCATATTGAAAAAAGGGGTCATCTTATATTCGGAACAATACTGTATTTTTTTAAGTTTCGAGGTCCAAAAACAATAAATACACAACAATCCTAAACCCTTCCATGTCTTTCTCTCTGACTTGCAACGCATCACCCGTGTTATCACCAGTGTTCCTGCATCTGGCTCTTCATTTAATTAGGATAATTCCCACGATTTCAGGCACACCTTCACTAAATTATGCACCGATAATAATAACGCTAAGCTTTTTTGTATGATAGTCCCCATCAATCCCTCATAAATATGGTGGTGTTCACCGTGTGATGTAGTCCGTGTCACACTCTTCTGACGAGGTGTCAGGTGTCAGTCCACTCATGTTTCCGTCATGGGTCAGCATATATCCCGACGGAGAGTCCACATCGGGCCTCGTGTCCTCCAGCAGGAGCTCCTCTTCCTCCTCCTCCTCCTCTTCTTCCTCCAGCACACAGTCGTCAGAGGCACATGGTCTCAGCACGGACTCGAGCAGCAGAGGCTTACACTCCCCGCTCTCCTGCGGTCCCAGAGTCCTCAGAGTGACTGAGAACAAGCTGACGTTCCCTGACACATCTTCATCCTCTGAGTGAGTGTGTGTGTGTCGGTCCAACACCTCCGAGACGAGGTTCCTGCGCCGGATCTCCTCTGCCCTGGCCTCTCCACAGGAGTGTGAAGATGAAACCACAGCCTTCTCCTCGCTCTTATTAGTCCCCAACCCACTGTCATCCATCACACAACCCATGTAGACGCCTCTATCTTCCTCCTCCTCGTCTTCCTCATCCTCAGAGTCGGCCTGTGAGAACAGCAGGACGTGGAGATCAATACAGATCACATCATTTATCTGTCAATCAGGTGCATGGAAAACTGTAGAACTAACAAAAACATTTTATTAAGCGTTAACTCGTTTCCCACTTTGTTGTAATCCCTCATTTCTTTTGATCAAACCTCTCACCTGCCCTTCTTTGCCTTTTCCCTTCTTAAACGTGGACTTACTTTTCAAAATTAGTAACAAAACAGTCATTCTTGGCAACAGTATGTTTGCTTAGCATAACGTCGTCAAGCACACAAGTTACGAGATTAATATCATGTTTTGCACTGTACACATCCGCCGTGTTTGGAATAACTGGCCACTGGGGGCGGTTTCACGGAGATAGACTTTGACTACGGCTTCGATATGGTAGATAGTCTTTAGGTAGACGTCTAAATCACACCGTTGCACAAAGCACTGGAGACCGGCTATCTTAAGTAGGACTACACTGCAATGCATTCTGGGAAAAATAAGACACTTTTCAAAACAACAAACATGGCGGATGTTACCTTGGCAACCAGCAGTACCAATGAGAGTCTTAAGCCGCGTTTCCACCACAATTACCAGGAACTATTTGTCCCAGGAACTTTTTTTTGCCCCAGACCGCTTGCTTACGGCGTTTACACCGCGGACTAAAGTACGGCTCGGGGCGGGAAGATCATGTAGTGACGTTGATCTGCGTGTGACTGCTCCTCCCAGTCTGCGCGTTTGTTTTGAGTTTTGTATGAAGGAGATTCAAGCTGTGCTGCTTTTGTGTGCGACTGGTTTACTAACGAGGTAATTAAAACGGCACAAAAGAGACGAGCACCCAAAGCGTATTCAGAAAGCTCGTAATGCTAGATATAAAAGTAGACGTTTGTTATCAGCGGACATTGACCGAGAGATGGATGGGACGACGTGCGCCATCGGGCAGAAAGAGTGGTAAGAACCAATCAGCATGTATTATATAATATCTCAGGGCTCTAGAGTGCGACCAAAATTTGTAAGGGTGTGCCCAACATTTTTCCAAGGATAAATATAATAAATAAAATTCCAAATATAATATCTGGCTCAACACACACGTCACTTCACAACAAATAACAGCGCTCGTTATCTGCACTGAAGCAACAGTGAAGATTAAAAGCATTTGATGAACAGAAAACACTGTTATTTCCCAGCATCCCAGCAACTTTCCAAGCAAAGCTAATCTGGTTTATTTCTCTCTTTGGCTAGTTGAAGTTCTGAATGGCCGGGAACTTAAAAACTAAGTAGCCAAATTGGCCGGTGAGTGAAAAAGTTAATCTCAAACCCAGATAGTGATCAGTGACACGGAGGATGAAGAACTCGAATGGATTCAGTGATGTGGAATGAGATCGAAGAGTTTGGTGAACTTGCTGACCGCTAACTTGCTTGTTTGGACTCGCTGGCTTATGTTAATTTAGCCTGTTCATCCTCCAGGTGTTCTGTGTGCAGCTGAATAACTGTTAATGTGTTACGCTAGCACACCGGACACCTACTCCGCCTGTTGTTCTGTGTGCTGTAGTGCAGCTTTCTTCGATTGTGAAATACATTTCTAAATCAATGCGACTTACAGTTCAGTGCCACCTATATGTTTTTTTCATCTTTATGATCGCATTTTTCTGACTGATGCGACTTATACCCAAGAAAATACGGCACTACTACTTGAGTCATCTTATTTTCAGAACTTGTACAGATCATTTGCATTATGGACACCTGCTGACTGAAATATCACAGAATAGTAAAGGCACAAATTTCACAACCCATGAGAAAAACAAACCCAGACCTTGTTGGCGTAGTTGTGCTCGTGTTGGGGGTTCCCCAAGTCTTCCTCCACACTCAGTGTGTTGTTGGTTTTGGTGGGATAGTTTTTAGATGCCGTGTTTAACTGAGCCTCGGTTGAGGACACTCGCTCACACGACGTCTCTTCAGGAATCAGATAGTGGGCTTGAGAAACGATGTTACTCTAAATGAGGAAAACACCAGAGAAAGAGGTGATCATTATCTGTGGCAGGAGGACACGTGAGATCTTAGTCAAACTACGACACTACTAGTCAAAGGTTTCCTTCACAGACGCGACTGAGGTGTTGAGATCAGTGAGTCACTTATGAGCCCTTTAAGGAACAGTTACATCATCATCAGCACACTATAGTCACCACCAGTAGAGTTTAAACCCCAGCTCTCAGCTTTCATCTACGCCTCGCAGTGCTGTGCCCCCGACGTGGGATTAGAAGCTTCTTAGAACGTGACGATGCTTGATATTTATCTGGAATCACTTTGAAAAGGGCCACTGAAACCAGCCAGAGGGGTTATTTTTTTAAATTGAGATGTTTACATCATCTGAAAGCTGAATAAATAAGCCTCCCATTGGTTAGTAAGGACAATATCTGGCCGAGATACGACTCTTTGAACATCTGGATCTGAGGGTGCAGAGCAACTCGAAACATTGAGAAAATCTGCTTTAAGGTAATGCATTTATGCACTCACTCACAGAAATACATGTTTTACATATTTACAGTAGGTAATTTACTAAATATCTTCATGGAACATGATCTTTACTTAATATCCAAATGATTTTTGGCATTAAAAAAAGTATAATTGTGGATTTAATTGATTCTTTACATGCAAATAATGTTGTTTTATGTGCATTATTTTATTTATTTGAAAAGGCAATATATTTTTTTTTGTTGAGAAGTTGAGAGCCATAGTAGTAAAAACATTATTTAAGATCTTACACAGGGTCACTATGGGCTACTGTCCTGTAGAGGTTTCATTCACGTTGAAACGGCTTTTAATGGCGAGACTTTTGCCTTTGAAACAAGCTAAAGATTAGTATCGGCTGTCAAATATCAAGAATTACCGTTATCGGCCAACATTTCCATATCGGTGCATCATGATTTTATACAGCAGATCGAAAGTAATTTTATAGACTTGAGTGCAATGACACTATTGGAGGAGAACTGAGCTGAACGATGACATCACTGCTTTATTGATGAAATAACTCCAATCATAACCATTTCTTAAAACAAAAGTGCTGTAAAAAAATATTTTCAAGATTTGCTATCGCAACATTGTTTCTTTTGTCAAATCAACTTAAATAATTTATTTAGTTGAGATAACTTATTATTTTGAGTTTCTGATGATTAAATTAATCTCCTTCATTGTATTAACTCACTTTTTCCAGTTCAATCAACTTAAAATTTTAAGGCAACCAGGTTACTTACTTTTTAAGTTAAACCAACAATATTTTTTTACAGTGGATAAGAAGCTGATGAAGTAAATGAACATGTATTAGCGATTCCTAATGCTGTGTTTGACAGACGCTTACCAGAGATTTAAGAGGAGGCGTCTTCAGCTTACAGAGAAACCCAGTGTAGGCCAGACCCAGCGCTAGCAGGAGCGCAGCTACACCCGACACCGACGCTCCCAGAGACCAGTTCATTACATACAGCCCTGCAGACACACATTTACACAGTACTTTCAGTCATTATAGAAGAAAACATGTATACTGCAGCTCTACTGCTCTTCTGGACTAGCCTGGATGCCAGCCTGAACCCACAACATTTTTTGGATGGGGAAGTTCGGCTCTGGACTTCAAATGGGCCAATCGAATTGTGTTTACTGCGCGTCAAACACACTGTATTCATTGAGGTGAAATTATAAAGTGGGTTTTACAGATCACTTGACGGAGAGCAAAACTCAAGTGTTCAGTCAGTGTTCGAGAGATGGGCGGGTGAACATCTCTCTGTGTACCAGTTCCAGTCACTCGTTTAGCGAGAAACTTCGCCTCAGCTTCAGGTCCAGCTTCCAAATTTTATAAACACGTTTTTGTTACCGATATAAATTTTTAACATACCACCATACCGATGTATTTAATGACATGACGTTCGCAACCTGCGTTACGCCGAGAACGTTTTCATAACTCTCCCATTAAGTTTTAAAAACGTTATTTCTGAATGTTCTAGGAATATTCAAAATGTCCAGTTTTTAGACTTTGTTGTATTGGTTTAAGAAAGTTGTTCAAAACGTTATAAGAACGTTCAATTCTCCTGGTTATATAAACGTTGTATTAACGTTATTTCCTGGTTATAAGAATGTTATACTGGGCGCTATTTTATTCTACAATATACACTAATGACAGTAAAATAGTCAATTTAGTGCAGGTAATTCCTGTCAACCAGTCAACCACCTGATTACTGCATGAAAAAAAAAACGTCATAAACCAGAAAACCGGCTATAATGAAAAAAAAAGTGATAAAAGTTTTTGGTCAAACCGCCCAGCACTAGGTCCTGTCATAGGCTTCTATCGTTATAGTGACAGGGAACACTGATTCTTATCTCGAGGAAAAATGTAACCGGTATATCGCAAACTATAGATATATGGCCCATCCCTAGTCGAGAGACACTCTTCTGAACATCTGGACCTTGAAGGTCGAAACATTGAGAAAAATCTCAGTCTTCAACTTTTCTCACCTCTAGAAGCTCTAAAAATGGAATCCTAAGGATTTTTGACATAAAAGGAAAATGTATAATGTAGACCGTAGTGTTGTTGGCTACTGGCACAACACCCCTGGCCTGGGACTGGGTTGGGGTCTTGGGCCACATGGGACTGGGATGGGTGTAGTGTTGTCCCGAGTACCAAAATTATTGTTTCGATACCGATACCAAGTCAAGAATTGCGATTTCGATACTTTTCCTGAATAGGAAAGTATTTCTTACAAGGTGTTACACGCACCTCTTTGTGTAGGTCTGTGCTCTTAAATGCTGTAATAATCTAATATAATCATATAGGCTATATGATCTCTATCAATTTGATTGGCATTTCAGAGTATAGCCTATATGATCATAATAATCTATATTACAGATCATTGTTACCTGATGTTTTGTATGCTTTATTTTAGCAGCTTGCCAATTATTTATGCTATCTATGAAAGTTGGGGGAAAGTTGTCCAGCTAATACAAAAATAAATAAAATATCTCCAGTTAAATTGCAGATAATTTAATTTAGTTTCGCTATTAAATAAGAGATCTAGTGCTAAAATCTGTTTGTTTTTTAAATCGAGCGGAGCGCTCTTTTTCACTGCTATCAGTTGCATGGATACAGTCTGCCTTTTGCGGCTCGCACACCGTCTTTATTCGGACACGCGCCTGAATTGAATCACCGTTGCGGAGACTATCGTGCTCATCCGCCAGATGGTCTTGCTAAGAACTTGCAATGTATAACTATTAGACCGGCCCCGTGTCTGCCCCATGCAGCACTGAGATGTGGGTCTGGGCCACGTGGGACTGGGTTGGGGATCCGTGGGTTGGGGGTCCGGGCCACGTGGGACTGGGGTTGGGACTAGGTTGGGGGCCCTGGGCCACGTGGGACTGGGTTGGGGCCTCGGGCCACGGTGGGACTGGGTCTGGGGGCCCGTGGGATGTGGGTCCGGGCCACGTGGGACTGGGTTGGGACTAGGTTGGGGGTCCGGGCCAAGTGGGACTCGGGTCGGGACGTAGGGTCTGGGAGGTCCGGGGCCTGACGTGGGGACTGGGTTGGGCCGGCCCGTGGATGTGGGGTCCGGGCCACGTGGGACTGGGTTGGGACTCAGGATTGGGGTCCGGGCCACGTGGGACTGGGTTGGGGGCCCGTGGGATGTGGGTCCGGGCCACGTGGGACTGGGTTTGGGGCCCGTGGGGATGTGGGTCCGGGCCACGTGGGACTGGGTTGGGGGCCCGTGGGATGTGGGTCCGGGCCACGTGGGACTGGGTTGGGACTAGGTTGGGGGTCCGGGCCACGTGGGACTGGGTTTGGGGCCCGTGGGATGTGGGTCCGGGCCACGTGGGACTGGGTTGGGACTAGGTTCGGGGGCCCGGGCCACGTGGGGGACTGGGTTGGGGGCCCGTGGGACTGGGTCTGGGGGCCCGTGGGACTGGGTTCGGGGGCCCGCGGGACTGGGTTCGGGACTGCAGGTTGGGGGTCCGGGCCACGTGGGACTGGGTTGGGGGCCCGTGGGATGTGGGTCCGGGCCACGTGGGTACTGGGTTGGGGGCCCGTGGGATGTGGGTCCGGGCCACGTGGGACTGGGTTGGGACTAGGTTCGGGGTCCGGGCCAAGTGGGACTGGGTTGGGACTGAGGTTGGGGTCCGGGCCACGTGGGACTGGGTCTGGGGCCCGTGGGATGTGGGTCCGGGCCACGTGGGACTGGGTTGGGACTGAGGTTGGGGGCCCGGGCCACGTGGGACTGGTTGGGGGCCCGTGGGACTGGGTCTGGGGGCCCGTGGGACTGGGTTGGGACTAGGTTGGGGGTCCGGGCCACGTGGGACTGGGTTGGGGGCCCGTGGGATGTGGGGTCCGGGCCACGTGGGACTGGGTTGGGGGTCAGGGCCACGTGGGACTGGGATAGGGGTCCGGGCCACATCTGGTGCTGCTGTTAAAGTGGTCCTCTTACCATCTCTGGGCTCCACTCTGACTGGTGTATCTCGCACTGCCACTCTGACGTCTCGAGTGTTGCGGTTGGAGTTGATCTGAGGAAGGACTTGCACACAGTACTGCTGTCCCGGCTGAAGGTTCTGCAGGACCGTCCTGTTCTCGGGTGTAGAAATGTGCTCGGCCTAGGGTGGACAACACACCAGACGCTCAGTTGATGGGACTTTACAAGGACAGCTTTAAACAGATTCAGCAAGCGCGTGAGCATCAACAGCAGAGACGCACGGTATATCCGCTATCATATCTATATTGGCCCTATATATGAATAATTTTTTATGTTATCGCTATCAGCCTGATGAGAAAATGTGTCTGATATCTTAAAGCTAATAAATAATGTTTTATGTCCTTCAGCTGAGACGCTGCAGATGCGACTGTTCTACATGAAGGATTTCAATTTGCTTTGAAAATAACTGCAATCACTTACAAAATACAGTGTAAGCTTGTGTGTTTGGGACGTGGCTTTTAATGGTGAGACTTTTGTTTTTGTAATCAGGCTCTCAAAAATTACATACAAAGGGTACCAAAGTCTGGTGCATCCCTAATGAACAGTGATTACGTTTTCACAAATAAATCTAGATTTTAAGATATTACACAATAACCTACCAAATGTAATGATTCAGCAGTTTAAGTAAGAGTGATCTGTACTTTCTCAGCCTAGTAGTGACCAGATAATTGTGTCAATCTCACAAAACATATAAACTGTCCATTCATCAGTAAATAATAAGTGCTGGTTCAAACACAGTGATTAGGAGGATCACGCGTGATGTAGTTACTGAATCCAATAAAGGGAATTTGATTAACAAATGTTAACTAACACATCTACACCCAGAGGAACACTCGCCTCAGTCTGTCCGGCTTTCCTCCAGCTGATCTTGTATTCCACAGAGTTATAGAAGCGTCCTGGTTTGCGGTGTCAGGGGTGTGTCCCGGCGCGGAGAGATGCTGATGTTCAGGCAGTTCCCACAGCCGGACAGGGACGATGCGGCTGGCGGACTGCTGCTGGCTGGACACAGAACAATACAAGTCAACAACTCTGGATCATGTGACCGCATCACTTCATGGGCAGATGTTCTAGCACTCACTGTCTTCGTACGGTGTGATGCTGGTGTTCACTTCCGCTGATGTGGCGTTTCCGAGCGACGCCCACACACTGAAAGTGCAGCATGTGTAGCATGTTCCTCAGCGCTTTAGACCACATCTACTCTTGTATGCGTGAATGTTCAGACGCACTGTGGACTTCCCTGGTTTTTTACTTCCTTCACAGCTGTAAAAATACATAAATCAGTGGTAAAAATAGGACAAAATGTAAGAAAGTGAGAGTTTGCGCTAGGAAAAGCTTCGTCCGTCGATCAGATTCACGTTTTGCCTGACGGAGCTTCAGCATATAAAACTTTTTTTTGTTGTTTTTTATATTTTTTTGGAGTTTGTGTTGGAGTGTGTGTTGTGCTGGGAGGCAGGACGTTTTGGGCTGTTATCAGACTGTATATGAGGATAGAGAGCTCGGGAGCGCATGCACGGCACATCCGATGGATTTCACAGGAAATCTGACCCGGAGACCTCATGATAATATTGGCCTTCAGAGGTAATAGCAAAACCCGAAAAGTGGATCATTGCAATGTGTGATTACAACCCATTCAAACACAGGCAATAAAAAAAGGATTCATTTTATTAAAAAAGTTACATATAGGACCTTTAACAAAAATGTATATTTCAAATTTCCACATCCAGACCAGCCCGTTTACCTTCAGGAGTCAGAACTACTGTTCTCGCTGATGAACTCAGTCAGACGCGCGCTGCCGTAGCTGGAACCGGGATTCTTTTTAATGATAGGCCATAAGCATCTGTCAATCATCCCGCTTGCTATTTTGCGTATAGGTTGGCAGGTCTGCAACAATTATTTTACGCCGGGCAAAGTTTGCACAGAAATTTAAGATTTTTCCCAACCTCGTCATAAAATCAGTTAAAATGATCATCCGACGCCTCCTCGCTGCTTTGTCGATGCTGGCCCGGCGTGACCCTGGTGGCTGGTGTTGCCAGATTGGGTGTTTTATCCGTGACATCATTAAGGCCTGTTAACGTGTGTTTCAGCCGGGGTTTCGCGTGGAAAGGCTCTGTGAGAAATCTGGCACCCTATTGTACAAAGTTAAACTGAGAGACGTGCGTTCACAGTAACGTTCATCAGGCAGTAATACACTACGTTCAGTTCACGTTTGCCCAAATATGAACGCGTTCATGAACTATCGTTCAGGCACAACACTGGAAATCATAATCAACCACTCCTTCAATAAACGAGCAGACACTGATTAGCTACTTGTTTATTTAAAATGAACAGCAAGACGACTTAGAAGTGAATGTGCTTTCCATTAAATAAATCATACACAGAAAACAAATTTAAAAATGTAAACACGCAAACTGTGTGCTGGTGCTGGTACGATAGCCTACGTGCTCGGGGAGAATCGGCTTGAAGTTGGTCATCCTCGGACGCACGCTGTTACAAAAATACGCGTGCACACAGCCGAGCGAAACCAGTGTGTAATCCATCAGCCGGAAGTTGAAGCCTTCGGAGCCGCCATTGTAGCAGAGCTTCACCTGCTGTTAGCATCCATTGACTCCCATTCATTTTGGCGTCACTTTGACAGCAAACAACTTTACATCTGAGGCGTCCAAAGACTCCATTTGTCCATGATTTATTTCTAAAGAAACACTGCAATGTATAAAAGGCTCCATTACCTTGAATCTTACGTCACGGCCCTGTAGAAGCCGTTTCTGTAAAAATAAGCTAAAGATTGCGTCATACGAATCGTACTCTTCGTCGCACAGTGGAAGAGATTACCGTATAGACAGGAGAAGCTATTATAGGCCCCTTATGAGCAACGTGACATTACCCTAATCCAAAATATTGCTTTCTTGTGTTTTATGTTGGTGTCGTCTGAATTGCTGGACTCGTTTGCTGTTTGAGAAGACTCACCTTTGCTTGAAGTTGAAGACGGTGCGAGGAGGAGACGCTATCCCAGGACTCCATGGAAGAAGTGCCGGAAGTTGTCGGACACTATAGTGAGGTTAGCCGGACAGGGATTGTGTGGAGCACTGGGAGAACACACACACACACACATCACACACTGAGCAGAAACATGCTCACAGATAAAAGAAAGCTCATATAATTCAATAAACTAAACAGAAAAAGAAATGAGCAATTTCATAATCACGATCCCTCATTTCAATCTCCGGCCTGTAATTTTCCATTTTTATCTTGTGGTTCTCACATCTTGTTTTAAAGACATATTGCAGGGTTTTATTATTATGTTATGCAATATTAGCTCATTATATAAAATAAAAATATGACATATTTATTAAGATAGGGCCCTATGAGAATTTTTCAAATTCCACATTTTTGTTTTATTTTCTCTCCTCCATTTTAAAGGTTAAATTAAATGTAAGTAATCAAAAAAGTATGTCTAATAATTTCTAATCTAATTTCTAATCTTTCTGTTTAAAATTTTCTGGATTCCATTTAAATGGTTTAATTACATTTTAATAATAAGCTATTTTTTATGTTTTCTTTTTCTTTCTAGCAATCAAATGAAGGCATAAAACATTAATTTAGTTTATCTTTTAATCACGTTATGACATCCAAAAAACAATTTCGTGAAAAAAGAAAAAGAAAACATGACTATTTTTTATTTAATTAATGTTGTTATGTTAAAAAACGTGTGCTTGTTGAAAGTGCCAGATTATTAAAACATGTATTCACTCATAACTTACAGCAAAGATTATGTTAATACCTTAAGTATAAAACCCTACAGTATCATATTTAATGCACACTTTTCTAGGGCCTATAAATGATCAACATGACTGACACTTTGCAGAAAAACTGCTGTACTTCATGTCTTCTGTCCTTGGATTGAGTTTCAGCCTTTCCTGCTGTGAAATCTTTCATTCTTTTACTTTTACTCGACAGCTTCAGTTGCTATTTAAAATTTTTTTTATTTTTTTATTCTTTCTTCACTTATTTGACATATTAAATTAATATGACATAAGTAAGAAGAAAGTAAAAAAATAAAAAAAATTTTAAATAGCAACTGAAGCTGTCGAGTAAAAGTAAAAGAATGAAAGATTTCACAGCAGGAAAGGCTGAAACTCAATCAGAGGACAGAAGACATGAAGTACAGCAGTTTTTCTGCAAAGTGTCAGTCATGTTGATCATTTATAGGCCCTAGAAAAGTGTGCATTAAATATGATACTGTAGGGTTTTATACTTAAGGTATTAACATAATCTTTGCTGTAAGTTATGAGTGAATACATGTTTTAATAATCTGGCACTTTCAACAAGCACACGTTTTTTAACATAACAACATTAATTAAATAAAAAATAGTCATGTTTTCTTTTTCTTTTTTCACGAAATTGTTTTTTGGATGTCATAACGTGATTAAAAGATAAACTAAATTAATGTTTTATGCCTTCATTTGATTGCTAGAAAGAAAAAGAAAACATAAAAAATAGCTTATTATTAAAATGTAATTAAACCATTATAAATGGAATCCAGAAAATTTTAAACAGAAAGATTAGAAATTAGATTAGAAATTATTAGACATACTTTTTTGATTACTTACATTTAATTTAACCTTTAAAATGGAGGAGAGAAAATAAAAAAAATATGTGGATTTGAAAAATTCTCATAGGGCCCTATCTTAATAAATATGTCATATTTTTATTTTATATAATGAGCTAATATTGCATAACATAATAATAAAACCCTGCAATATGTCTTTAAAACAAGATGTGAGAACCACAAGATAAAAATGGAAAATTACAGGCCGGAGATTGAAATGAGGGATCGTGATTATGAAATTGCTCATTTCTTTTTCTGTTTAGTTTATTGAATTATATGAGCTTTCTTTTATCTGTGAGCATGTTTCTGCTCAGTGTGTGATGTGTGTGTGTGTGTGTTCTCCCAGTGCTCCACACAATCCCTGTCCGGCTAACCTCACTATAGTGTCCGACAACTTCCGGCACTTCTTCCATGGAGTCCTGGGATAGCGTCTCCTCCTCGCACCGTCTTCAACTTCAAGCAAAGGTGAGTCTTCTCAAACAGCAAACGAGTCCAGCAATTCAGACGAACACCAACATAAAACACAAGAAAGCAATATTTTGGATTAGGGTAATGTCACGTTGCTCATAAGGGGCCTATAATAGCTTCTCCTGTCATACGGTAATCTCTCCACTGTGCGGACAGAGAGTACGATTCGTATGACGCAATCTTTAGCTTATTTTTACAGAAACGGCTTCTACAGGGCCGTAACGTAAGATATCAAGGTAATGGAGCCTTTTATACATTGCAATGTTTTCTTTAGAAATAAATCATGGACAAATGGAGTCTCTGGACGCCTCAGATGTAAAGTTGTTTGCTGTCAAAGTGACGCCAAAATGAATGGGAGTCAATGGATGCTAACAGCAGGTGAAGCTCTGCTACAATGGCGGCTCCCAAGGCTTCAACTTCCGGCTGATGGATTACACACTGGTTTCGCTCGGCTGTGTGCACGCGTATTTTTGTAACAGCGTGCGTCCGAGGATGACCAACTTAAGCCGATTCTCCCCAGAGCACGTAGGCTATTACATCAGCACCGACGCACAGTTTGCGTGTTTACATTTTTAAATTTGTTTTCTGTATGTGATTTATTTAATGGAAAGCACATTCACTTCTAGTCGTCTTGCTGTTCATTTTAAATAAACAAGTAGCTAATCAGTGTCTGCTCGTTTATTGAAGGAGTGGTTGATTATGATTTCCAGTGTTGTGCCTGAGTCATATAGTGGACACTGCAATTTCATATTTGGGCAAACGTGAACTGAAACGTAGTGTATTACTGCCTGATGAACGTTACTGTGAACGCACGCTCTCTCAGTTTAACTTTGCTACAATAGGGTGCCAGATTTCTACAGAGCCTTCCACGCGAAAACCCCGGCTGAAACACACGTTAACAGGCCTTAATGATGTCACGGATAAAACACCCAATCTGGCAACACCAGCCACCAGGGTCACGCCGGGCCGGCATCGACAAAGCACGCGAGAGAGGACGTCGGATGATCATTTTAACTGATTTTATGACGAGGTTGGGAAAAATCTTAAATTTCTGTGCAAACTTTGCCCGGCGATAAAATAATTGTTGCAGACCTGCCAACCTATACGCAAAATAGCAAGCGGGATGATTGACAGATGCTTATGGCCTATCATTAAAAAGAATACCGGTTCCAGCTGCGGCAGACGCGCGTCTGACTGAGTTCATCAGCGAGGACAGTAGTTCTGACTCCTGAAGGTAAACGGGCTGGTCTGGATGTGGAAATTTGAAATATACATTTTTGTTAAAGGTCCTATATGTAACTTTTTTAATGAAATGAATCCTCTTTTATTGCCTGTGTTCGAATGGGTTGTAATCACACATTGCAGATGATCCACTTTTGGGTTTTGCTATTACCTCTGAAGGCCAATATTATCATGAGGTCTCCGGGTCAGATTTCCTGTGAAATCCATCGGATGTGCCGTGCATGCGCTCCGAGCCTCTATCCTCATATACAGTCTGATAACAGCCCACAAACGTCCTGCCTCCCAGCACAACACACACTCCAACACAAACTCCAAAAAAATATAAAAAACAACAAAAAAAAGTTTTATATGCTGAAGCTCGCTCAGGCAAAACGTGAATCTGATCGACGGACGAAGCTTTTCCTAGCGCAAACTCTCACTTTCTTACATTTTGTCCTATTTTTACCACTGATTTATGTATTTTTACAGCTGTGAAGGAAGTAAAAAACCAGGGAAGTCCACAGTGCGTCTGAACATTCACGCATACAAGAGTAGATGTGCGTCTAAAGCGCTGAGGAACATGCTACACATGCTGCACTTTCAGTGTGTGGGCGTCGCTCGGAAACGCCACATCAGCGGAAGTGAACACCAGCATGCACACCGTACGAAGACAGTGAGTGCTAGAACATCTGCCCATGAAGTGATGCGGTCACATGATCCAGAGTTGTTGACTTGTATTGTTCTGTGTCCAGCCAGCATCATCGAGCCGCCACCGCAGTGTCCCTGTCCGGCTGTGGGAACTGCCTGAACATCAGCATCTCTCCGCGCCGGGACACACCCCTGACACCGCAAACCAGGACGCTTCTATAACTCTGTGGAATACAAGATCAGCTGGAGGAAAGCCGGACAGACTGAGGCGAGTGTTCCTCTGGATGTAGATGTGTTAGTTAACATTTGTTAATCAAATTCCCTTTATTGGATTCAGTAACTACATCACGCGTGATCCTCCTAATCACTGTGTTTGAACCAGCACTTATTATTTACTGATGAATGGACAGTTTATATGTTTTGTGAGATTGACACAATTATCTGGTCACTACTAGGCTGAGAAAGTACAGATCACTCTTACTTAAACTGCTGAATCATTACATTTGGTAGGTTATTGTGTAATATCTTAAAATCTAGATTTATTTGTGAAAACGTAATCACTGTTCATTAGGATGCACCGACTGGTACCCTTTGTATGTAATTTTTGAGAGCCTGATTACAAAAACAAAAGTCTACCATTAAAAGCCACGTCCCAAAACACACAAGCTTACACTGTATTTTGTAAGTGATTGCAGTTATTTCAAAGCAAATTGAAATCCTTCATGTGAACAGTTCGCATCTGCAGCGTCTCAGCTGAAGGACATAAAACATTATTTATTAGCTTTAAGATATCAGACACATTTTCTCATCAGGCTGATAGCGATAACATAAAAAATTATTCATATATAGGGCCAATATAGATATGATAGCGGATCATACCGTGCGTCTCTGCTGTTGATGCTCACGCGCTTGCTGAATCTGTTTAAAGCTGTCCTTGTAAAGTCCCATCAACTGAGCGTCTGGTGTGTTGTCCACCCTAGGCCGAGCACATTTCTACACCCGAGAACAGGACGGTCCTGCAGAACCTTCAGCCGGGACAGCAGTACTGTGTGCAAGTCCTTCCTCAGATCAACTCCAACCGCAACACTCGAGACGTCAGAGTGGCAGTGCAGAATACACCAGTCAGAGTGGAGCCCAGAGATGGTAAGAGGACCACTTTAACAGCAGCACCAGATGTGGCCCGGACCCCTATCCCAGTCCCACGTGGCCCTGACCCCCAACCCAGTCCCACGTGGCCCGGACCCACATCCCACGGGCCCCCAACCCAGTCCCACGTGGCCCGGACCCCCAACCTAGTCCCAACCCAGTCCCACGGGCCCCCAACCCAGTCCCACGGGCCCCCAAACCAGTCCCCACCGCTGGCCCAGGGCCCCCAACCTAAGTCCCAACCCAGTCCCACGTGGCCCGGACCCACATCCCACGGCCCCCAGACCCAGTCCCACGTGGCCCGGACCCCAACCTCAGTCCCAACCCAGTCCCACTTGGCCCGGACCCCCAACCTAGTCCCAACCCAGTCCCACGTGGCCCGGACCCACATCCCACGGGCCCCCAACCCAGTCCCCACGTGGCCCGGACCCACATCCCACGGGCCCCCAACCCAGTCCCACGTGGCCCGGACCCCCAACCTGCGTCCAACCCAGTCCCACGGGCCCCCGAACCCAGTTCCACGGGCCCCCAGACCCAGTCCCACGGGCCCCCAACCCAGTCCCCCACGTGACCCGGGCCCCCAACCTAGTCCCAACCCAGTCCCACGTGGCCCGGACCCACATCCCACGGGCCCCCAACCCAGTCCCACGTGGCCCGGACCCCCAACCTAGTCCCAACCCAGTCCCACTTGGCCCGGACACCCAACCTAGTCCCAACCCCAGTCCCACGTGGCCCGGACCCACATCCCACGGGCCCCCACCCCAGTCCCACGTGGCCCGAACCCACATCCCACGGGCCCGCAACCCAGTCCCACGCTGGCCCCGACCCCCAACCTAGTCCGCAACCCAGTCCCACGTGGCCCGGACCCCACATCCCACGGGCCCCCAACCCAGTCCCACTGGCCCGGACCCCACATCCCACGGGCCCCAACCCATCCCACGTGGCCCCGGACCTACATCCACGGCCCGAACCCAGTCCCACGTGGCCCGGACCCCCAACCTAGTCCCAACCCAGTTCCCACTGGCCCCGGACCCACATCCCACGGGCCCCCAACCCAGGTCCCCACGTGGCCCGACCCCAACCTGAGTCCCAACCCAGTCCCACTTGGCCCGGACCCCCAACCTAGTCCAACCCAGTCCCACGTGGCCCGGACCCACATCCCACGGGCCCCCAACCCAGTCCCACCGTGGCCCGTGGCCCCAACCCAGTCCCACGTGGCCCGGGCCCCCAACCTAGTCCCAACCCAGTCCCACGTGGCCCGGACCCCCAACCCACGGATCCCCAACCCAGTCCCACGTGGCCCAGACCCACATCTCAGTGCTGCATGGGGCAGACACGGGGCCGGTCTAATAGTTATACATTGCAAGTTCTTAGCAAGACCATCTGCCGGATGAGCAGAGCAGTCTCCGCAACGGTGATTCAATTCAGGCGCGTGTACCGAATAAAGACGGTGTGCGAGCCGCAAAAGGCAGACTGTATCCATGCAACTGATAGCAGTGAAAAAGAGCGCTCCGCTCAATTTAAAAAACAAACAATTTTGCACTAATCTCTATTTAATAGCGAACTAAATTAAATTATCTGCAATTTAACTGGAGATATTTTATTTATTTTTGTATTAGCTGGACAACTTTCCCCCAACTTTCATAGATAGCATAAATAATTGGCAAGCTGCTAAAATAAAGCATACAAAACATCAGGTAACAATATCTGTAATATAGATTATTATGTATCATATAGGCTATACTCTCAAATGCCAATCAAATTGATAGAGATCATATAGCTATATGATTATATTAGATTATTACAGCATTTAAGAGCACAGACCTACACAAAGAGGTGCGTGTAACACCTGTAAGAAATATTTTTCTGATTCAGGAAAAGTATCGAAATCGCAATTCTTGACTTGGTATCGGTATCGAAACAATAATTTTGGTATTGGGACAACACTACACCCATCCCAGTCCATGTGGCCCAGACCCCCAACCCAGTCCCAGGCCAGGGGTGTTGTGCCAGTAGCCAACAACACTACAGTCTACATTATACATTTTCCTTTTATGTCAGAAATCCTTGGATTCCATTTTTAGAGCTTCTAGAGGTGAGAAAAGTTGAAGACTGAGATTTTCTCAATGTTTCGAACCTTCAAGGTCCAGATGTTCAGAAGAGTGTCTCTCAACTGAGGGATGGGCCATATATCTATAGTTTGCATATACCGGTTACATTTTTCCTCGAGATAAGATCAGTGTTCCCTGCACTAGAACGATCAGAAGCCTATGACAGTACCTAGTGCTGGGCTGGTTTGACCAAAAACTTTTATCACTTTTTTTTTTCATTATAGCCGGTTTTCTGGTTTATGACGTTTTTTTTTTCATGCAGTAATCAGGTGGTTGACTGGTTGACAGGAATCACTCTGCACTAAATTGACTATTTTACTGTCATTAGTGTATATTGTAGATATAATAGCGCCCAGTATAACATTCTTATAACCAGGAAATAACGTTAATACAACGTTTATATAACAGGAGAATTGAACGTTCTTATAACGTTTTGAACAACTTCCTTAAACCAATACAACAAAGTCTAAAAACTGGACATTTTGAATATTCCTAGAACATTCAGAAATAACGTTTTTAAAACTTAATGGGAGAGTTATGAAAACGTCTCTGGCGTAACGCAGGTTCCGAACGTCATGTCATTAAATACATTCGGTATGGTGGTATGTTAAAAATTTATATCGTAACAAAAACGTGTTCTATGAAATTGGAAGCTGGACCTGAAGCTGAGGCGAAGTTTCTCGCTAAACGAGTGACTGGAACTGGTACACAGAGAGATGTTCACCCGCCCATCTCTCGAACACTGACTGAACACTTGAGTTTTGCTCTCCGTCAGGTGATCTGTAAAACCCACTTTATAATTTCACCTCAATGAATACAGTGTGTTTCACGTGGCAGTAAACACAATTCGATTGGCCCATTTGAAGTCCAGAGCCGAACTTCCCCATCCAAAAAATGTTGTGGGTTCAGGCTGGCATCCAGGCTAGTCCAGAAGAGCAGTAGAGCTGCAGTATACATGTTTTCTTCTATAATGACTGAAAGTACTGTGTAAATGTGTGTCTGCAGGGCTGTATGTAATGAACTGGTCTCTGGGAGCGTCGGTGTCGGGTGTAGCCTGCGCTCCTGCTAGCGCTGGGTCTGGCCTACACTGGGTTTCTCTGTAAGCTGAAGACGCCTCCTCTTAAATCTCTGGTAAGCGTCTGTCAAACACAGCATTAGGAATCGCTAATACATGTTCATTTACTTCATCAGCTTCTTATCCACTGTAAAAAAATATTGTTGGTTTAACTTAAAAGTAAGTAACCTGGTTGCCTTAAAATTTTAAGTTGATTGAACTGGAAAAAGTGAGTTAATACAATGAAGGAGATTAATTTTAATCATCAGAAACTCAAAATAATAAGTTATCTCAACTAAATAAATTATTTAAGTTGATTTGACAAAAGAAACAATGTTGCGATAGCAAATCTTGAAAATATTTTTTTACAGCACTTTTGTTTTAAGAAATGGTTATGATTGGAGTTATTTCATCATATAAAGCAGTGATGTCATCGTCAGCTCAGTTCTCCTCCAATCAGTGTCATTGCACTCAAGTCTATAAAATTACTTTTGATCTGCTGTATAAAATCATGATGCACCAATATGGAAATGTTGGCCGATAACGGTAATTCTTGATATTTGACAGCCGATACTAATTTTTAGCTTGTTTCAAAGGCAAAAGTCTCGCCATTAAAAGCCGTTTCAACGTGAATGAAACCTCTACAGGACAGTAGCCCATAGTGACCCTGTGTAAGATCTTAAATAATGTTTTTACTACTATGGCTCTCAACTTCTCAACAAAAAAAAATATATTGCCTTTTCAAATAAATAAAATAATGCACATAAAACAACATTATTTGCATGTAAAGAATCAATTAAATCCACAATTATACTTTTTTTAATGCCAAAAATCATTTGGATATTAAGTAAAGATCATGTTCCATGAAGATATTTAGTAAATTACCTACTGTAAATATGTAAAACATGTATTTCTGTGAGTGAGTGCATAAATGCATTACCTTAAAGCAGATTTTCTCAATGTTTCGAGTTGCTCTGCACCCTCAGATCCAGATGTTCAAAGAGTCGTAATCTCGGCCAGATATTGTCCTTACTAACCAATGGGAGGCTTATTTATTCAGCTTTCAGATGATGTAAACATCTCAATTTAAAAAAATAACCCCTCTGGCTGGTTTCGTGGCCCTTTTCAAAGTGATTCCAGATAAATATCAAGCATCGTCACGTTCTAAGAAGCTTCTAATCCCACGTTGGGGGCACAGCACTGCGAGGCGTAGATGAAAGCTGGAGCTGGGGTTTAAACTCTACTGGTGGTGACTATAGTGTGCTGATGATGATGTAACTGTTCCTTAAAGGGCTCATAAGTGACTCACTGATCTCAACACCTCAGTCGCGTCTGTGAAGGAAACCTTTGACTAGTAGTGTCGTAGTTTGACTAAATCTCACGTGTCCTCCTGCCACAGATAATGATCACCTCTTTCTCTGGTGTTTTCCTCATTTAGAGTAACATCGCTTCTCAAGCCCACTATCTGATTCCTGAAGAGACGTCAGTGTGAGCGAGTGTCCTCAACCGAGGCTCAGTTAAACACGGCATCTAAAAACTATCCCACCAAAACCAACAACACACTGAGTGTGGAGGAAGACTCGGGGAACCCCCAACACGAGCACAACTCACGCCAACAAGGTCTGGGTTTGTTTTTCTCATGGGTTGTGAAATTTGTGCCTTTACTATTCTGTGATATTTCAGTCAGCAGGTGTCCATAATGCAAATGATCTGTACAAGTTCTGAAAATAAGATGACTCAGAGTAGTAGTGCCGTATTTTCTTGGGTATAAGTCGCATCAGTCAGAAAAATGCGTCATAAAGATGAAAAAAACATATAGGTGGCACTGAACTGTAAGTCGCATTGATTTAGAAATGTATTTCACAATCGAAGAAAGCTGCACTACAGCACACAGAACAACAGGCGGAGTAGGTGTCCGGTGTGCTGGCGTAACACATTAACAGTTATTCAGCTGCACACAGAACACCTGGAGGATGAACAGGCTAAATTAACATAAGCCAGCGAGTCCAACAAGCAAGTTAGCGGTCAGCAAGTTCACCAAACTCTTCGATCTCATTCCACATCACTGAATCCATTCGAGTTCTTCATCCTCCGTGTCACTGATCACTATCTGGGTTTGAGATTAACTTTTTCACTCACCGGCCAATTTGGCTACTTAGTTTTTAAGTTCCCGGCCATTCAGAACTTCAACTAGCCAAAGAGAGAAATAAACCAGATTAGCTTTGCTTGGAAAGTTGCTGGGATGCTGGGAAATAACAGTGTTTTCTGTTCATCAAATGCTTTTTAATCTTCACTGTTGCTTCAGTGCAGATAACGAGCGCTGTTATTTGTTGTGAAGTGACGTGTGTGTTGAGCCAGATATTATATTTGGAATTTTATTTATTATATTTATCCTTGGAAAAATGTTGGGCACACCCTTACAAATTTTGGTCGCACTCTAGAGCCCTGAGATATTATATAATACATGCTGATTGGTTCTTACCACTCTTTCTGCCCGATGGCGCACGTCGTCCCATCCATCTCTCGGTCAATGTCCGCTGATAACAAACGTCTACTTTTATATCTAGCATTACGAGCTTTCTGAATACGCTTTGGGTGCTCGTCTCTTTTGTGCCGTTTTAATTACCTCGTTAGTAAACCAGTCGCACACAAAAGCAGCACAGCTTGAATCTCCTTCATACAAAACTCAAAACAAACGCGCAGACTGGGAGGAGCAGTCGCACGCAGATCAACGTCACTACATGATCTTCCCGCCCCGAGCCGTACTTTAGTCCGCGGTGTAAACGCCGTAAGCAAGCGGTCTGGGGCAAAAAAAAGTTCCTGGGACAAATAGTTCCTGGTAATTGTGGTGGAAACGCGGCTTAAGACTCTCATTGGTACTGCTGGTTGCCAAGGTAACATCCGCCATGTTTGTTGTTTTGAAAAGTGTCTTATTTTTCCCAGAATGCATTGCAGTGTAGTCCTACTTAAGATAGCCGGTCTCCAGTGCTTTGTGCAACGGTGTGATTTAGACGTCTACCTAAAGACTATCTACCATATTGAAGCCGTAGTCAAAGTCTATCTCCGTGAAACCGCCCCCAGTGGCCAGTTATTCCAAACACGGCGGATGTGTACAGTGCAAAACATGATATTAATCTCGTAACTTGTGTGCTTGACGACGTTATGCTAAGCAAACATACTGTTGCCAAGAATGACTGTTTTGTTACTAATTTTGAAAAGTAAGTCCACGTTTAAGAAGGGAAAAGGCAAAGAAGGGCAGGTGAGAGGTTTGATCAAAAGAAATGAGGGATTACAACAAAGTGGGAAACGAGTTAACGCTTAATAAAATGTTTTTGTTAGTTCTACAGTTTTCCATGCACCTGATTGACAGATAAATGATGTGATCTGTATTGATCTCCACGTCCTGCTGTTCTCACAGGCCGACTCTGAGGATGAGGAAGACGAGGAGGAGGAAGATAGAGGCGTCTACATGGGTTGTGTGATGGATGACAGTGGGTTGGGGACTAATAAGAGCGAGGAGAAGGCTGTGGTTTCATCTTCACACTCCTGTGGAGAGGCCAGGGCAGAGGAGATCCGGCGCAGGAACCTCGTCTCGGAGGTGTTGGACCGACACACACACACTCACTCAGAGGATGAAGATGTGTCAGGGAACGTCAGCTTGTTCTCAGTCACTCTGAGGACTCTGGGACCGCAGGAGAGCGGGGAGTGTAAGCCTCTGCTGCTCGAGTCCGTGCTGAGACCATGTGCCTCTGACGACTGTGTGCTGGAGGAAGAAGAGGAGGAGGAGGAGGAAGAGGAGCTCCTGCTGGAGGACACGAGGCCCGATGTGGACTCTCCGTCGGGATATATGCTGACCCATGACGGAAACATGAGTGGACTGACACCTGACACCTCGTCAGAAGAGTGTGACACGGACTACATCACACGGTGAACACCACCATATTTATGAGGGATTGATGGGGACTATCATACAAAAAAGCTTAGCGTTATTATTATCGGTGCATAATTTAGTGAAGGTGTGCCTGAAATCGTGGGAATTATCCTAATTAAATGAAGAGCCAGATGCAGGAACACTGGTGATAACACGGGTGATGCGTTGCAAGTCAGAGAGAAAGACATGGAAGGGTTTAGGATTGTTGTGTATTTATTGTTTTTGGACCTCGAAACTTAAAAAAATACAGTATTGTTCCGAATATAAGATGACCCCTTTTTTCAATATGCTATCTTTTGGAAAAAGGCTTTTTGAAGAGCAAATTTTTATAAAGAAAATGCTTTTATTAGAAAAATTCAGATTTTTCATATTTAAACTTTTGTATTGAAAGGATGGTAAAAATGTGCCAATTTTTCACAATTTTACATTTAAAAATACACACTTTTTGGCATACCATAGATCTAGCCTGAAGCCCGTCTGGATTATATGACCATTAGTCCGTCTCATGGAGAGAAACATGTCCTCTGCCAACATCTCAGCAGTAGAAGGGAAACAGTGTTGCCAGATTGGAAATATCCAAGTATCGTACCAGACGCTGAAATGATCGTGTTTGGATATAAATGATGGTAACACGAGCCAAACGTTTGAGAGGGGGGGACACACACACAAGGTCTCTCGCTCTCCTCTCTCTGCCGTGCTCTCACACCTCCACTTTCTCACAATCATAAGCCATGTTTCCATCTACTTGTCAATCAAATTATCTGAAGTTCGGTTAAAAAACACATGCGAATAAAGCTGGTGAAAGTGTGTTTCCATCAAACGGCTTTAAAGCGAATAAAAACCTGTACGTAATGACTGGCTGTTTTGCGATCAAATTGGTATGTCGAATTGATTTGAGACATTTTAAGGTGTTTCCATTAATTTTCACACTGAATCGAACAACATTCAAGCAAACTTTTGCGAACAAAGTTTTGTTAGACAAAACGGATTCGCGCCATCTACCAACAAATGATCAATATTTCACAAGTTGAAGCCTAATATTGCTTACCGGTATGTGCCAGCTGATAACGACATATGATTGGGATAATGTATGTGATCGAGGCGGTTGTTGAAGGGGTTGTATTCGCTATAACAACCGCCTCGCTATATATTATCCTGCTTATTACATATAAATCAACCAAATAAAAAAATAAATCTATAATTTGACACAAAATATTGACTTAAAAACGAGTTTATTGATTTAAAAACGTGTAGCTTCTGCTAAAGAAAATAGTCTGTTCCATCTCTGAACTGCGTCCATGGCAACGGTGTATTATACTAGCAGCGCTGCAGTCTGTTAACCAGAAATAACAGACCACATTATACATAAATTTAACCTAAGAGAAAGACGACGTTATAAACATTGCTATGATGATGCAGATGCACGCAAATGCCCGAACGACAGCGGAGGTGACTGTGGTGTGGGAACAACAGCGCTCCATCAGTTCCGGGAGATCCTGGTTCATAACCCTTTGGTTGAAACATTTTTTATTTATTTTATTTTATTTTTTTGCTTTGTCCACTTACATCTGTCTTTGTTGACATCCGCCATGTTTGCGCAAACAGAGTGGGACTGGCCGTAAAATGACTCTCATCTTCTGACGTGTTGCTAACCATAAAAGGTCATAAAACTTATATCGCAATTCATTATTTATTCGGCAAATAACGTTTCCATCAGCTTTTATCACATTAGCCGTATATCGATCAAGAGAAAATCCAATGAGACTGAATGTATTTTCATTTGAGTCGATTTTCATGAAATTTCATCGAATTTTACTGTTTCCATAAGGCATTTTTCATTCGATATCACTTACATTCGGATAAAAGCGTGTTTATGGAAACATGGCTATAGATCCACAGCTAGATCAGTGAGTATAGACGCACTATGATGTACAATGACCGCCGATCTGACAAGTGCCACAAAATTCTTAAATTATCTGTACATTATGGGATTTTTTTGCATTATTGATTGTAACATTCGTACAGAGGCTGCAAAGCTATCGTACAAATGCGATGATAATTGTCGTCGGTCTGGCAACACTGAAGTGAAATCTTGTAGTTTTGAAATCTAGGCGCCGTTTTAAGACGCATTCTCTGACACAGTGTTTCTTGGCACATCGTGATCTCACACGCCTTCTGGCGCCACCTATTGTTGCGGGTGTATTATTGACATGTAAAACATTATAAGATGAACCCATTTTTTCAGATGTATTTCTAAGAAAAAATATGGTCTTGTATCCAGAACAAAACGGCACTATTGTTGTTTGTTGTTTCAGGAATGAAGTGTTTAATATAAATCTGTGGTTTATATCTAAAACTAGAGCCTGTGTATAGTGTGCTCCTGCTTTGAGGGTCTGTAGTGGTTAAACTAGAGATATAACAGGACATGCTCCAATCGTTCGAGCTCATGAATCTCAATTAACAAGATAGGGTTTTATAATTTTATATTTCATTCTAATTTAATGCTGTACTTGTGCACTGGCTTTTGGAGCCTGCTTCTCAGATTGAATTGTTGGCTTTTATTTTCCTATTGTTCAAAGGTCTTCTATAATTGATTTTTTTTTTACATTTAATATTTTCTGTTCAATAAAAACATTTTGTATAAATGCTTGTTGTTGAGAAATGCAGTTGCATTGTTACACACTAGGTGGCGGCGCTTAGTGTTTCACAGCAGCCTTGACACTGAGGAACACACAGATATCGAACACACTGTGTGTTTCTAGAAGACAATAGCCTCACAGTTCAGCATTAGTAAATTCCAGTGAAGCTCTTTGGCCCAGTATAGAGGAATTAAACAAACTTATTCATATACTATTTATTAGACTAATATAGACCTCTATAACTCAAATATCAGGCTGCATAAATTAGCTCAGCCGAACCCTGGAACACTTCCCATAAATCCTGATGTACTTATTACATCATAAAGAAGAATGACATCTGCGCTGAATATTAGTCTCTCTGTTTATCCGAGGTTTACTGCAGTCCGCCAATGCAGATCTGATGAAAGGCCTTCGCCCACACACACAACACTCAGATCTCGATCTCAGCACCATACACACGTCAGCAGCGGCACTGAACACGATCCACAACAGAAACACAACACAATCCTGAATAAAGTCGATTTTTGTTATTTTCTGGAGCACAAAATGTATTTTGATGCTTCAAAACATTGTAACTAACCCACTGATGTCACATGGACTACTTTGATGATGTCTTTATTTCCTTTCTGGACAAGGACAGTATACCGTACACACATGTTCAATGGAGGGACAGAAAGCTCTTAGACTAAATTTAAATATCTTAAACTGTGTCCTGGAGATGAACGAAGGTCTGACGGGCTTGGGCGAACATGAGGGACAGTCATTCATTTTTGGGTGGACTGAACACCTTTTACCCCAGAACTGGGCCCTCATTAAACTATGGACATCTTTTTAAAATTAAATAAATATGTATATTTTTTGGAAAATTAATATTTGAGTTACATAATGAATTTGAAGTTCAGCAGGCTAACGCTATGCTATGCTGGTTATGGTGAAGCTGGAACTAACGTTCAGTAAAGTCTGCGTAGAGCAAGGTAAGAAACAGCGCAGCCAACGTTTGTGAGTGTTGTCAAAGACCCGGTACTTTCGGGACCAAGTCGGTACTCATTTTTTAAAACGTCACGCCACAGTACCAGGTTTTCTCCATAGACTGGTTTTCTCAAACTCGGAACTCTGATGCGCGTGCATGTCCGAAGCGGTTGCGAACTGCGCTCTCCGTGATGATGAGGAAGTATTAGCTAAGAATTCACTGATTTCTAGCCCTTGCATTAGCTTTACTACTAGAGATATTTATGGAGATGAGAGAAATAGAAAGCCGGCTGAAATGCGTCACTGTCGGCCTCGGTGAACAGATAATTGGCACAGATCCCGAGTCTATTTCTGATGCGCTGCTCATGTTTAATTAAAAGTGAACGCACACTTTTGATAAGGGGCCCATCTAAAGATGATGTTGTCCCGGGCCTGGCATGAACACCTCTTACAAGCCCACTTCTAAACTACTGAACTATCCCTTTTGATATGAATGAATATGACATTGAATTAAGTATGGATATATCCATTATTTTTCATAGTCATATTCTTATCTTAATGTGCAGTGAGCCGGAATTGTGCATTATGAAATGTAAAAGAAAACAATGTGATGTGTGTAAAAACCTTTTATTTATTAAAGTAAATATTTTAAATTCTGCATGTTTAATGAAATTGTGACATTGATTTAAATGATGAAGATGTTTTGCGTTACTGAAAACATCCCATTAAAGCTGAAGGCCTTCATTGACTTCGTGGCAACACAGAAGCGAACCCTGGAACCTCCAGAACTCACGGCCAAGCAAAAATAAGTGACGTGTGCCACAGGCAAAGGTTGACAAGCTCATGATCAGCTTCATTCGTGTAGGGTCTTCATACATTTTCTTTGGTTCAATAACCTGCTTTTAAAGACTGAGTGCTGGACTATGCACCAGCAAAGCTTCATAGGGGTGACAGCTCATGGGATAGATGAGGAAAACCTGGAGAGGAGATCGAAAGGGTCGCACACCTTTGGTGTCCTGGCAGGCACTCTTGATGACATTCATTGTCAGTATAGAATAAGGGGAAAGTGGTAAGAACCACAACAGACAGCGGCTCAAACTTCATCAAGGCATTCAGTGTATTTGGTGAGCAAAGCCAAACTGAGAAAGCAGAGTCCGAATCAGATCAAGACTCTCTGAAGAGCCCAAAGCTGATTACCGGGACACATTCAGAACCAGCTTCCTCCACATCAAGAGCACTGACACATGTTGAATGTAGTCGCCACAACAGATGCTGCCTTGGCTGAGAAGAACAAGGACACATACAAACGGCTATCATGAGCAGCCTTTGGGAAATGCCAAGCAATGTGGAACAAGACAGGTCGGTCATACATGGCAGCAGAAATTGGTGAAGATAAATGCAAACTCCGGCTCATCCGGCCAAATCAGACAAGGTGTGACTCTACATACATGACTGTGGAGAAACATGGGATCATACAAGACAAAGGCGAAGACGCTATCAGAAATGTCTGCGAAGAAATTTCTTAAAGTTGCCGTATGTTTCATGTCCTACAGGAGTCCAGCTGAAAGTGTTTACCTGACTGAGTATTGCACTGTTATGAAACCTGTTGTGAAGGCTTCGCGCTATGAACATCAGCCACGGCGGTCCGGACAGTGGAGAGCTCCCCAGAGAATACCCGCTAAATTTGACCAAAAGCCCCTTTTATATTGAAACTATAGTAAGAATTTAACTTAAAGAATGGGGCAAGTCACTGAACGTAAACATTTCATTTGTTTCTGAGGCGTCTTGAGCAGTGAAATATAGTTTATCCTTGACGGTCAAGGCTAACTAGCTCTTAGCAATTAAAGATGACTGACGCAGAGATTCTGCAAGAACTGACACAATTTCACCAGGAGAGACAGCAATTTGAGGAACTAAGAAGTGACATAAGATCGGACTTTGTATGAGTTATACAGTTTTGTATGAAAGAAAGACGCTTCTGTACGTAGACTCTTCCCATTGTTCACATTAAAAATGTAAACTATATATATATTTCCTCTAAGAGTGAGAAATCGATAGACAATCTGCATTAATTTATAATAGTAAGGTAATCAGTGGCCCGACAGCTGATCAGCAGAAGTATTTCAGAAGAACAGTAATAATGTGTTAGCAGGAGACTGAGCTACACAATATAAAACTCAAAACTAAGTTTCTGAACTCCATTTTCAAGAGCAAAGCGGCTATACCTTCACATCATAGAGATCAGCGGCCGTCTCTCTGACATGATGCTGTCCAGAACCCACAGGAATCAGCTGCCGGTTTGAGGTTTAAGTTTTCCCTGGTGTCTGCGCGTGCGTTGGCGGGTAATACACTAATGTTTCGTCTTGACGTCACAACGAATCGGCTTATGACTCGTTCTGAAAAATGATTAATTTAATTGATTCAGAGTCGACTCTTACTTTTGAAGGACAATAACTTAAATATACGGTGCACTTTTCAGATTTAAAACTTTGCATGATGTATTTCTTCACTTAGAGCTATGTTAGACACTACATGAAAGGTCATGGTCATAAATCCATAATAGAGGCCCTTTAATGTAATGTCTTCATTTGCCAGAATCTGTCTGAATTAGGGGCCTTTGTGGGCTCATTCTGGCTATATTTTTGAGTCATGTAATGGTGAAAATACTGAAAATGTTTCTTGGCACTCAGTTTGTTCCTTTACAGATAATAAAGCAATTCACATATAGGCACATGATGCCTATTTTGAGGAATGATGCCCTGAGAAATGCTGTTCCTGGAATGCATCCAGCTATTTAGTAAACTACCTGACTCGTAGAAGACTGAAGCAGTTTGAAAGAGTCTGCGATCAACTTATTACACTTGGTTTGCATTATTCTCGAAAACTTTCTAAGTGAAATGCTGAAAATATAGTTGGTCTGAAAAGGGAATTGCGGGGCAGGAAACAGATATTTGATGTGACACTGTTCAAAAGAAAAGGTTTGCTAATCAATCTGCCACAATATGCAAGACTCTACGCATGTATACCAGATCCAGTGTGGAGGATTGAACATTTAAGGGCAAAGTGCATTTCAATTTTCAAGGAAAAAAATCTATGAATATCTTTATATTCTTTCTAATTTACATTAAGACATAAATGTGGTTTCTGCAAAAACGTCTCAGGTTACGTATGTAACCGTGGTTCCTGAGAGGGAATGAGAGCTGCGTTTGAACATGATGGGAACGCTTTGCGTGATTGCGTCGTGAAGCCTCTGTCTCAGTCCAATGAGAGAGTAGGACGTCATGTGACGTCATAGACCAGGAAACTATAAAGCACCCTTGAGATCAGACTGTGACAGCTTCTGAAAAGGTCTGAAGCAAGTCGATCAGGGCATGCAGGAAGTATGGAAGGCGAACACAGCTCTCTTTCCCTCTCAGGGAACCAGGGTTACATACGTTACCTGAGACGTTCCCTTTCAAGGGAACTTCGAGCTGTGTTAGCTTACGTGATGGGGAACCCCATACCCACTACGCCATGCTAAGAAATTCCTTGCGCACACTAAGAAGCAAGCAACCTACCCCCTGTAGTGGAGAGGTCAAGGTCATAAAATCTAACAAATGTATGCGGAGAGGACATCCTGCTGCATTACAAATGTCATGAAGGGAAACACCCGAAATTAAGGCCGTAGAGGCCGCCGTACTCCTAGTAGAATGGGCCCGAACAGCCATAGGTGAAGTCTGTGCGGCCGCTTCATAAGCCAATGATATAGCCTCTGACTATCCATTTGCTCATAACCTGTTTAGATGCAGGGGACTCTTCTCCTAGTGACCCAAAGCAGACAAATAATTGTTCAGACTTACGCCACAGGGCAGCTCTGTGAATGTAGGCATCTAGTGTCTCGAACTGGACATAACAGGTTCATTTTTTCTTTTTCTTGAAAGCGGAGCATCCAGAAGAACAGACATATTTATATCTTTATTTTCCCATTATCTTTATATCGGAAAAACACACACACACACACACATACATATATATATATATATATATATATATATATATATATATATGTATATATTAGGGGTGTAACGATACACAAAACTGACGGTTTAGGTTTTTCCACGGTTTTGACGTCTCGGTTCGATTCGGTTTTGAAAGCTAAAATGGCTTTTTTCTTTATTTTTTTTACCAGTGGTTTAATGAAAAAAAATGGTCTTTGTCTTTAAATTAACAATTACAATTAAACATTTCACAAGAATTAAAAAACTCTGCTAACGCTGTAAGTTAAACTAGTAAGGAGCCGCACATATACTATAACATTAAAGGTTGTAGACTTTTAATCTAAATTCAGATGCTATTTATTTTTTAGATATAATAATCAACACATCATTGTATGAAAACATGTAAACTGAACATAAGGCAGTTTTTGCATTAACTTGTGTTTTTACTCTTATTTGTTGTTGAAATATAATAATTTACACAGTTGTAATTTTCATGAAAGATATTTTAAACATACATTAAATAATCCAGAATATCATAAACAGGTTAAGCAAAATATAATATACATAGTGCATTGATTTAGTGCAAGAGTTCATTTATAGGAAGTTGTGGACACAGCAATTCGTAACTGAACTCAAAGCAACACCTAAA
>JAQIUQ010006898.1:0-51121 GCA_030378365.1 Hybognathus amarus | reverse complement strand
TGTGATTGCTTCATTAGTTTACGTATTGCTCTTGATTGACAGGGAGATGGACCTGATGATGAGGGCTGTAAAAGAGCCACCTGGATGGATTGGAGAAAAGGATATCAACCCTCTTCCTTCAATACATGAAACCCCTGCAATTTGAGTCCCTCAAGTGTCCGAACCTCTACGGGTATGTGGCTAAAACAGTCGTTGTCTTTGAGACTAACTCAATTGGAGTCTGAGTCAAGAGCCATCCGCATGCTCACATGTATATGACAACATCGAGACCTTTTTATGTTTACACATGGTATTGTGTCAGAGACCAGTATTTTTATGGTGTGGGTGCTGGTCTACGGTCTGCTCAGAGTTCCCAAGTCTACGAAAATATTTCCATTCTCGTATCAGTCCAGAATACCCATATTTTCAAGGTCACCTATTTGGTTTAGACTACAACCCTCGGCTAAAGTTCACCCTGTACTTCAAAAGTTAATATGACAGTAGCTGTAACATCACTTCCAGTTCTTAAGATACTGAAATACAACTTGAGTGTTGGTTGGTTTTCTCACTCTTTGAAACAACTCTAAATATTTACCCTGCTCTCCACAGGTGCCTCGGGATCCTGCTGACCTGAAAAAGAACATCTATTTGTGTCGTGGCTGTAATGAGTATCAGTCTCATCACTGAGTTCGGCTCTGAATACTAACACATCTGCAGTCGGCCTCTGTCACCGGTGTATGAGTTAGACAATGAAGCCTGTGAAAGAGAGACTTCTATTCTACAAGAACATTCTCAGATGTTTGCGTGACACTGAGAGCAAAGTGAGCCAGATACCGAAATCACTTACCTGCTGCAGGTAGAGTTTACGCATGTGTTGCTGATTCATTTTGAGGGCATGGAAAGAGGCGGTTGTTTTCCGTAAAACCTGCACCAGTGAAATTAGTAGTTTTAAAGGTGCAGTAAGTAATTTCACATTGACTGCGTTTACATGCAGCCAATAACCCATTGAAAACCGGGATATTAGCAATAACCCGTCGCGAATGGCCATGTAAACACCGGCAAAAACCCGAATATTGCTCATATCCCGGATTTTCAAAAACTGGGATATTGATACCTGGGGTACCCTTTTCTCAAACCGATTTTTTGGTCATGTAAACGTGCATCGGCATATCCCCATAGTGATTTGTGTTCTGCGCATGTTCTATTCGCAAGGAATCATTGGTCTTTTGAGTAGAGAAACTTCTTCGGCGCATACAAAGAAGTGCCGCGTGCAGTATACCGGAAGTAAACATGGCAAGACCAGGCGAGACACACCTCAGCAATAATTTTGGAGCAAGGTTATTAATGTTACCAGCATCAAAGCACAAACAAAGGCGATCGCTATCTGCCCCGAAACTGTCGGTTGTACGCATGCAGCTGTTGTTGTTGTCTTTGGATACAGGAAGAAGAATCGTAAATGACGCAAATTTCGTTATAAAGGTTATCCGTAGCGTGAGGACGCTAAGCCGCGCGTCGCCGGTTTGCGCGTGTATGTACACGCCTTTAAATGTTTAACGAAGCAAAATGTACATCTACATCTGGGGGAGCGATCTTTTTTTCTAGGATGGTAAGGAAACACTCATAAATGCTATTAACCCCAGTGACGGTTAGGTTTAGGGACGTGGTTGGGATAAGTCATATATTTTTATATATATATACAGTAATAATGTTCAACGGCGTTCATCAACGCGCCTGAAAGGCGATTGTGCGTGTTGATAGCACGTAGAAAATGGAAATACGAATTGGCGTGTCAGGTACATTGCGCAATTTCATGAGATCAGCCTGTCCTTGGTGTGAACTGGCATTGAAGTGCATCTCATGTGAGTCCTGTCCTCATTAGGAGCAGGACCTTCGGTACCTGGTGGATGTACTTTGGGGAGCTCGTAGTCCGCTTCGAGCGGCTGGAAAGACCTTCATGATTTAATGCTGGTGCGCTGGGAGAAGCATTTGGACTGGAGCCCATGGAACTGCATCCTCCTCACGAAGGACGAGGCCGCTGCACATCTGAAACTGGAGAACATCGATAAGGTACTGTGGCTACAACTGCTTTTGAATGAATTTCTCACTTAGAATGTTTAAACGTCAAACCGCTACTCAGTAAATTATACAATAGCAGATATTTATAGCGTTTGTTCACCAAAAAATGAAAAATCTGTCCTTTACTTTACCCTCATGTCGTTCCAAACCCGTAAGCCTTTCGTTCATCTTCGGAACACAAATGAAGATATTTTTTTATGAAATAGAAAGAGCTTTCTGACCTTTCATAGACAGCTACACAGCTACCAGTTTGACGCTTCAAAAAGTTCATAAAGATATCATAAAATAAATCCATACGCAGCACATTTGAGCTTCAACAAGAACCAATGTGGTTTATTCTAAATGTTACAGAGTTCATTTGACTTCAACAAGAACCATTGAGGTTCATTCTCATGTAACAGATTACGTTTAGAGCTTCAACAAGAACCATTGAGGTTCATTCTCATGTTATCTTAGATTCGTTAGCTTCAACAGAACCAATGAGGTTCCATTCTCAGTATTTACCCAGCACTGCTTGAGCTTTACAACAAGAACCAATGAGGTTCATTCTCATGTTACATAGTGCGTTTGAGCTTTCAACAAGAACCATTGAGGTTCATTCTCGATGTTTTACCCAGCACGTTTGAGCTTTTCGTAAGAACCTATCGAGGTTTGCTCTGGTGCATCAAACATGTTTGGTTTGAGCTTCTGTATAAGTTCGCTGATCAATGCTATTCTATGTGAATAAAAGACTAAATTAAATCTGTTCATTATACAAAGCAATCGAGTTTGAGCTTCAACAAGAACCAATGAGGTTTATTCTCATGTTACATCAGTACGTTCGAGCTTCAACAAGAACCAATGAGGTTCATTTTTGTGTTACCGCAGCACCGTTTGAGGTTCAACAAGAACCAATGAGGTTCATTCTCAAGGTGTTACGCAGCACGTTTGACCTTCAGCAAGAACCAATGAGGTTCATTCTTGTGTTACGGCGTACGTTTGAGCTTCAGCAAGAACCAATGAGGTTAATTCTACATGTTATGCAGCACGTTGACCTTCAGCAAGAACCAATGAGGTTCATTCTCATGTTATGCAGTACACGTTTGACCTTCAGCAAGAACCAATGAGGTTCATTTCTGTTTTACCCAGCACGTTTGAGCTTTCGTTCAGAAACCTGATGAGGTTTGCTCTGGTGCATCAAACATGTTTGGTCTGAGCTTTCTGTTTAAGTTCCCTGATTAATGCTTCTATGTGAATAAAAGACTAAATTAAATCTGTTCATTATACAAGAGCGATCAAGTGTTTTGGACTAAACCGCTTGATTTGTTTAGATTAGTTTTATGAACTTTTTGAAATGGTTGTTGCGTAGTAGTTGTGTGTCAACGGAGGGACAGCTCTCATCAAAAATATCCTAATTTGTTTTAGATGGTGAGTAATTAATGAATTTTCCTTTTTGGGTGAACTATCCCTTCAAGAACTATTAGACTAATCTAAGTTCTGAAATGAAGTGGGAGTAAAACATTTTTAGAGGTGAGCAGACCTGTGCAGAATATTGTAATAATTAATTAAACTTAATCTGACAAAACTCTATAACCGCTGACTATTCGCTGTACACCAGTCAGAGGTCCATTTTATAGATGGTATTTTCATGTAATGCATATACAGAACACATTTGTCTCTGCCACCACTTGAATGCAAACCTATATGTTTCCACCGCACAAATGCCCACTCTTTTTCACTTGCAGGCATACGATTTGGTATTGATCCATAATGTCAAACAGAAACATGCACTGTCCAGGAAGTAGTTCTACTCAATACCTGCAGATGGCAGAAATTCTGCACAATGCCAAGATTCAGCCTGGTGTCCTCGGCAATCTGCTGGGCTCCAAGCCCATCACCAAGGCACCAAGTAGAATCGGCCTAAGAGGCTACACACAATATCCTTGTGAGGTGCTCAGGGACATTTGCCAGTTTAGCATTTCTCTCATTCAAACCAGTTTAAGCGTCTTCCTCAAGATCATTTATCGAATTTGAATACTTATATGGTAATTAAAACCGAGTTCACTTGGCCTCTTTCATTTATTTTCAATTCTTCGGGATTATCATTAATGTTTATTAGTTATCATTAGGCAGTAAATGAGCAAACAGAGTTTTATGTATTTTCAATAGCTCTTTGGTAAAATCTTAACTGGTAAAACAAGCAGTAAACACTACAATCCTGTAGAAAATAGGATTGCATGTGTGTCCATTGTTAAACTTGAGTACAAAAGCTGCATTTAAAGGAAAATCACAGACAAAATAAAAATCCCTCCATGATTACTCCATAATGCCACACAAGAATGAATTGAAACATTATTTTCCGAAACACTTTTAGCCTTGAAAAGCTCAAGTTCAAGAGGTTTTAATTAGGCCTTTGCAAATGATATATAGCCTAGCTGTTAATGCAGGAGGTGAGCAATCTGAGCATCTGCAATTATAGGTAAAGGTCAAGAATCTCTTCTCTGCGTTTCCTTCTGAACAAATGTGAGCGAAACCACCAGCACCACAGGACTAACTGCTAAAAAGAACAACTAGCGATGAAAGGTTCTGAGTTTTATTTCTCTCCCTCCATGGTACATAAGTTTATAAGATGAGCTCAATAAAACTGTATTTATTAGACACTTGGCTTATCATGTCCTTTGGCAATCTCTGTTGTTCTGTGATACTTAATCAACTTCGAAAGTAAAACTAGACAGAACTGATAACAAAAAGGCTGCTAATAGAGTCGTAGATGATAAAATGCGAAAAAAACAAGTTGGCAAATAGGACTAAAAGATGCATTTGTTGTTTGATCTATTGCAGTGATGCACACAGAAAGAACATTTTTTTGTTATTGAATAAGAGCAAATTTTTCTTTTGCAGGTTCCTGCATCTTTAAAAACTGTAATGCTTACTGTTATCCTGCTTTAACAAAGAAACCGCTTTTGTTTTCTGAACTGAAGGTATTATGAAAAAACTGGGCACGGCTCTTAGAGCAACATGAGGTTGTTAGGTTATTGTTTGATCTTTTCGTTAAGTTGTCTGTGTATGAATAAAGTAAGTCAAAGGTAAGTTAAGATTTTCTACATTATTTTTCACACCAGTATTGTGCAATCTTTTGTAATCTTTGGACAGTGGAAAAGGCTTTGATCTTTATAATGCTCATGTTATTGATAACTAATTAGTGGAGTTTTATGTAATCTCGGATAGAGCTGTTCTGTTGGTCTCTTGAGAAAGCTTGAGGATTGTGATTAATGTGTAAGTGCAAGGGATAAAGAGAGTGTTCTGTAAAACCACTGAGCTCAAGTTATCCAATGATGTTTCAAGGAAACACCATTTTGCATTTCAGATCCTTGGCAGTCCTGACTGTTAAATGACAATAAGGTCATGAAGTCATAACTTCTAACCTTGACACCTTCAGAACAGATTTGGCATTACAGATAGGTCCTGGTCATAGGCCAGCTCCTTGTGACTTTTTCCACTGGATTTTCAAGTTTTCCATTGGCACATTATATGATTCACAGTTATGGAAGCTTTTTATGCCTCAGTTAAATATAAAAAAGGCAATTGTGAGACAAAGATTAAAGTAAGAACTGAATCTGTAAAAAATAAAGTTTCAATTTTGAGAAAAAAATTGTGAGGTAAAACTTTTGCAAAGGTAAAAACTGTAAGAAATGAAGTCGGAATTGGAACTAAATAAGTGTGAGATGTGAAGTTGCGATTACATGTGAGCATGTGAGAATGTAAGAGAGTCACAATTGTGAGATTTTTGAGTGTAAAGTCAAAATTAGGAGAAATATTTAAATAATATTTTTTATTTATTTAATCATTTTTACTGTAAGTCAGAAATGGGCTTTCATACAAAACTGTTAGCATTACAGAAAAAGCTTGAGTTTAAATATCTCTTCATTTTAATGTATTTTTTCTTTTCTTTTATGTTTCCCAGAAATCAACTTCGAATTCTTTGGAAACAAACCCCAGTAGCGGATTATCACCTGCTGTGTGATTTCTGAGAGTTTGTGTTTATAAAGTCTCCCAGGTTGTTATTTAACAGACCCCAGTACGGAGCCAGATTATGGCCCAATATGGGAAACTGTGATGTTTTCTGTTAGTGACTGTGAATTACAGGTCACTGTCTGTGGCAATGTCTCGTGTCAGTGGTTTTACTGTATGTAGGCCTAATGGTTTTGCTTTTATGATCTCATATGCAAATTTGTTGTTATGTTTGTTCATAAAATGCACAAATAAATGGATCAGGTTAGGAGGAACTTACATGAGCTGGCTGGCAGGAGTCTAATCTTAAAGCTTAATCTCCATGGCCATAAGGCTTTATGACATGACCGGAATGGACCAGTAACGCGGATGCGGATGGCAACAGGGCAAAGATTAATCAGCGGCACATTATTTAAAGGCCAGAATAAGACAGTCCCTAAGTTGACTCCGTTTCAGTCACAGAATGAGGCGGCTATCTTGGAGCTTCGTGAAACCCCTAATCATCATCAGCTCACCATTGGCATTGCTACCGCTGCCACTGGTCATCGAAAACAAAGGTTGGACATGCTTGAACACGTATGTGACATCCACATGTGCAAAGACTTTCTATATGGTCAGCTCTGTGCAAATGAGAATAATGTAATGAAGTAAGAATAATGAAGCTTGTCTTTTCTATGTTTTCTGAAAGCACATCCTTTTTGCCTTTGAAATGTCTTTAAAAATAACTTTGTCTTTTTCTCTCACATCACTTTCAAGCAAAAGCTATTTTTTACAAAAAAGACATTTTGATAGCCATATGTCTGTTTATCTTCTGAATGGATATAAACACTGATTTCATGTCCGCTAGGAAGCAGAATGTGCATACATCCTGATATTAATGGCTGTGGTACTGGATGACGAAGGTCTCTGCCTCTGTCTGTGACGGCACTTCTCCCCGGCAATGCTTTTCCCTCTTTTTGGGCTCATGAAGTCCTCCCAGGTATACTTTCCTGAGCCATTTGCTTTACTCTTGGAAAACAATCTCATGGAAACCTGACTGCAATATTTATGGACTTCTAGTGTGGATAACTATGCCAATTGTCATTGACCGGCCATTATTCTTTAGGTTGCATCTGCATATTTCAAAGACTTCCACTTGTTGCTTCTTGGGATCATCTGTCTAGCAACAGCCATTGAGAAATGGGGTCTTCATCAGAGAATTGCCCTCAGATTGGTGACTTCGCTTGGAGTCGAACCCTGGCATGTAAGACTTTTATTTTATTTAGATATGTGGTATGTTGTGATGATTTATTGTAGGATCGACAGATACAACTGCTTGTTTACTGTGAAATGTGTTTCACAGGTTGATGCTGGGGTTCATGGTTGGCTGTGCTTTCCTCTCCATGTGGTTGAGCAACACCTCAACTGTGGCAATGGTAATGCCAATTGTGGAGGCAGTGATCCAGAAGGTTTTGAATGCAAATGAAGAGGCTAACAAAGACCACAAGGGGGCGTTAAGTGGAATCTCCAACCCTGCTCTACAGCTTGAAGGTAAGCTGGTGCAGCTTTCATTTAACTTGAGTAATGCATTATCATTTTAACCTTTAACCTTCTATTTAAAAGGGCAACATTTAACATTAAACATCTGCTTTCAGATATTGAGGCCCAGTGTGACCAGTCTGAGAAGATGAAAAGGTAAACATCAACAAAAAAAAACCAACAACAACAACAAAATAGAAAATGTATTATATGTATTATTATTATTTATTTTCTTCTTATATAGCATTGAAGCGGGTATTACGGAGCCAATTCAGACAGCTCCTGAGGAACCAGACACTGTTAAGGTCAGAAAAAGTACACATTCTGACATTAAAACTCACAAACACAAAATCCTTCTCTCTTACCTTAATGTAAAATGTTTTTTCTCTAATAATTTAGGCACCAACTCCACCGTATAATGGGAAGTACAGGACCCGTGAAGATCACATGATGTGCAAAGGATTGTCACTTAGCATTGCCTACGCTTCATCAATTGGGGGCTGACCACATTATCAGGAACATCCACAAACCTTATATTTGCTGAATACATCTATCAGTGAGTTCAGGACTTACCTTTAAACTGATGTGTGCAACTTTATTAGTATTGATATATATTGGTCCCATTATTTCTACTATATTATTGGATTTGGTCAGTCTATCCATCTAAACTCAGCATGCTGTGAACTTTCTTGCACCTTCCTCAGGTACTACCCAGAATGCACCATCATTAATTTTGGAAACTGGTTCGTGCTTTGTCTTCCCATCTGCATAATTATGCTGATTTTGTCATGGATATTCCTGCATTGGATGTTCCCTTGGTTCCAAGTGAGTGATCGGTAATGTCTTCTCATTTAATAATTCGCTTCCCTGACCCTCCTCTGTCCTCTCATTTTTACTATTTATCTCAAGATTTCATTTAAATTCATCATTTCAAATCACCGCTGCCATTGGTATTTTTCCCACCTCACCACTTCAGCTTCATCTGCGTGTCTTCAATCTTCTCTTCACCCTGCTCTGAGTTCTCACTCACAGCCTCCCGATCTCATCTCTCTGGATAATCATGTTTCATTGAGCAGACATTTTCATCAACTGCCAAGATTTTCTTCTTAGAATCACTCACAGAACATTGACGCATGGCGTCACGAACAGATTGTTTCCATGCGTAGTTTAAATGGATTTTTGTCATATACAAAGATTTAAGTCAATTCGTCCACTCATAAAAATTAACTACATGTATGCATTGAAATGGCAGTGAATGAACCAAACAATAAAAGTATATCTGCTTCTCCATTCATCCATAGCTTTCGTGCCAGTCTGTGCTCCAGACAGCGATCCGAAAGGGAAAAAAACACTGCCAAACTGCTTCTGGATCAGTACAACTCACTGGGGCCCATAAGGTAGGAACTCTTCTTTTACATTTTTTTAAGGCTCTTAAAACTGTAAAATGGACTTAATTTTCACAAATATATATAAAAAATAATGTATTGCTCAATGGCAACATAGTTAGAGTGTAATGTTGCTGTTTGAGCATATAAAATGTTACAAAAGTCAAAAATCCACACAAAAGGGAGATTTTATTTAACAGAATCAAGAACAGATTGCTAGACTGGGGATAGAGGTGTTGTGAGAAATGTATAACACATGTAAAATAATGTTTTTTGAACAATCAAGCATGAAAACATAATATACCCCAAAAACAAAATCAGAGACTTCGTAAAAGGGCATAATGGGACCCCTTTAAAACTGGAATACACCACACGAATTTAAAATACACTGGGCATCATGAAGTTGCCACCTTTAAAAATGGTTCATAGAAAAGCTGGTCATACCAGTGTGGATTGTTGTGTCTGAACACAACAAAAGTGTGCAGAAACACTGAAGCTTGTAGCTAGGAGACGGATGACAAATGAAAACAATCGCCTCAAACTATCAAACATTCTCAGAAATCTGTCAACTCTGACTGTTAAAATCTGCAGACTGATGCTCTGACTTTTGGCAACTAGCGTTAACTCCTCCAGAATGCAAATCAGGGCAAATGTTGTTGTGTTTAGGACAATGAAATGCTTGAATTGCTGACCATTTCTCTATATCACTGTTTCTCTTCTGATCCAGCTCCCAGGAGATTATCACCTTGGTCATCTTTATTCTGATGGCAATATTATGGTTTACGAGAAACCCGGGTTTCATGCCAGGCTGGTCATCACTGTTCTCTGAGTGAGTGTATTCATATTTTTCAATGGTTTTTGACCTTCAGAAGTCATCATCCTCTTCAATACTTCTTATTTATCCTTTGTATGTTGTTATTTCTTCAGTCAACCAGGTTACGCTACGGATGCCACTGTAGCACTGTTGCTGGGTTTCATGTTCTTCATCATCCCTGCACACAAACTAAAATTAGATCACTATGGTACGGCTTATTAATTTCCTTTGTGCATTTGTGAAATCCTTCTGAATGATTAGAAGCTCACTGTTAGCAGTTTTGTTTCTGATTAACGTTGTCGATCCCTGTGACAGAGGCCTTGATTACGTGGAAGGACTTCCAGGCCTGTATGCCATGGGAGATCAGTCTGCTCGTGGGTGGCGGTTTTGCTTTGGCTGAAGGAACAAAGGTAGGATCATGATTTAATGGACACTCATCTATATTTGTAAGAGAAAAAAGAGAAATGAATAAAGAAGTGCAAGACAGCATTAATAGATGAATCAATTACTGGCCTGGATTCAATTAAAACAGGCCAGTGCTAATTCACTGGTGGCTTTGGACAGACTTGGACAGCTCAATTGCTCCCTTTACTCATCATTTTAAAACATTCATTTCCTTGTAGAGGAAATAAATGAAAAGACAGATCACATCAAAGCCTCATAACAGCGTGCAGCCCATTGAACGTCGCGAGGAGAACAACAATTTTACTGTGTCACTTCTCGGTCTGCTTTGACGTTCCATTTAAGCTAATTACATGCCTCCATTATAAGACTGGCACTGAAGCACGTCGTTTCAGCATAACGGCTCCTTCTTCATGTCAGTCGCAAAAACTGGAAACAAGAGCGTCTACTTCTTAATATTCTCCTGGTGTAGGTGGGCTGGGGTAAGGGTCTTATCATCAAGGCTCCAGCGCTGTTTCTAATACAGACACCCAAATGTCACGGCAAGTCCAGTCTTTAAAATGTTCAAAGCAGAAAGGGTGACTACTGTGCTGCATTCTCCATGTCAGGCTGTCTGCATGCCATATCTTGACAAACAGTTCAATTCCAACTCCAGACTCTGTTGACAAGCATACAAAGAGATGTTGGTACATTTATCAAAGTTCACAAATATCTTAGTTGGACACTTTCACTCACCTTCCAAAGATGATCTGACAATTTTCCTTTATTTTTCACCCGACAGATTTCTGGTTTATCGTCTCTGGGTTGCTGAATTGCTGACTCCCTTGGGAAGCCTTCCTCCTTTAGCTACTGTCACCATTGCCTGTCTTATTGTTACCTCCATCACAGAGGTGGCCAGCAATGCTGCCACAACGACAATCTTTTTGCCAATACTGGCCTCCTTGGTATGTGTTATTTCAATATATGTAAAACATAATGAATGTTACTTTCATGTCACTTTTTTTGGGCTATTCTCATCACAAATGATTTTTGTCAGGCTGAGGCAATTGGAGTAAACCCTCTGTTCATGCTGGTTCCAACGGCCCTGTGCGTGTCCTTTCGTTCCTGCTTCCGGTTTCTAATCCTCCTAATGCCATTGTCTTCACATACGGTCATCTTACAACCTTGGATATGGTGAGTCCCTAGGATTTTGTTCTTGTACTTTGCATTGTAGATTTCATACATTAACTAACCTTTGAATGGTTTCCTTGTCACTATAGGTAAAGGCAGGGCTGGGCTTAAATGTTATAGGTATTCTTACAGTCCTATTAGCCCTTACAACATGGGCAACACCTCTGCTTCATCTGGACACCTACCCAGACTGGGCACCAGTGGTAAACAACACTGGAGTATGACCATCAATGGGAAAATCATAGTATTGTGGACAGTTTAGTAATATAAAGTTACATGGGATCCCTCACAGTTGGCTGATTTGTTGACTGGGCAACTTTCACAATCCAAATGTTTTACTTGTTTGGATCACTTGGGCAACCAGCATGCCTTTAGAAATACAACAGACTGAATGCTCAAAATGGCATCATGTCTTTGCATAAACATAGTCTATATGCATTTTGAGCTATCTGTGTGTATGTCCAAGCCAAAACGAACCGTCATGTTTTCCGTGTATGTCTACACCGTTAAATGTCTGAGTGATTCCGCGTGTATGTACACGCCATTAAATGTCCGAGCGAAACGAAGCAAAATGTAGATCTACATCTGGGGAGCGATATATTTTTTTTTCTTAGGATGGTAGGGGAAGACTCATAAATGGTATTGACCCCAGTGACGGGTAGGTATAGGGACGGGGTTGGGGTAGGTCATATATTTATACAGTAATGTAACGTTAAGTCAACGGCGTTGATAAACACGCTGAAAAGCGATTATGCATGTTGATAGGACGCCAAAAATGGAAATACGAATTGGCGTGTCATGCATACGCCATTTCATGAGATCAGTCTGGAAATACAACAGACTGAATGCTTTGGGTTCCAGGAGATGTTCGGCTTGAACATCATTGTTTATATATTTTTGTATTATAAGCAGTTTTATTAATCTTTGTGATAATTGTGTCAAATTTGTAATTCCTTTAGCCGTTTATTCTTTTGAGGTGTTCAAAGAGACTAGTAAACGCTGTTTAAAACAGGATACTTCGGTGAACAATGTATGTGCACAATTAAACAGTACAATGTTTATACAAAATGTATTATATATATATATATATATAAAAAAAGTCTTAAATTCTAAGAAGAATTTGTGTGACAGGATTAGTCCCGTCGGTAAACATAGCACTTAATATTATATAGGATTGTATATTTTTGTTATATCAAACATATTGAATAAGTATAATTGAACTGTATAAGTATAATGTTGAAATTACACTGTGAACAAAGGAAAGAGCATGTTCTACTTTTAGACACCGACTTATTACAGACTTGCACATAACAGTGGCCAGCAAATAATTAAGTAAGTTACTATAAAAAAGTGCCCATTTTTAGCTTTTTCTCCTGTTGTGTTTTAAGGGCATTAGTGAGAGTATTCAATAGTTTTTTGAGTTTTTTTTTAGGTCAGAAAACATTGTTAAATTTACAATGTGTTTTTGTTTGTTTCAATACTATTTAGAATTCACCTTACAGAAAACTGCACTTTGAATGTAAACTCAGAGTTGATTTTGGTTAACATCTATTGTTCATAATGTGCTCCTTGTGAGATGTTTCTTGTTACGACTAAAACTGTGAGAAAGTTACTTTTGTCCGTGTGTTCTTTGAAAATTATCAGTCAATATGAGTCCATGTGGACACAACCCAGACAGCAGACGACTCCGGGCCGGATCAGTTTCTAAACTGGCAAATCGCGTTACAGTAACGTCCGTTTCACCGCTGTAATACGGATCCAGCCCGGGCACTAGTTTTAGTGCGCGGGTACAACAGTCGCGAAACAGATTCGGGCCGCATGCGTGACACATCTGGGTCAAATCGCCATTAAGGAATCTGGAGCTGGCCCAGTTCTGGTCCAGATGAGGAAAAAACTGATCCGTGCCGGCATTGGCCCGGGTTCGCTGTGCGGATCTGGCCCAGAATTTACGAACTGTCGGGCCAGATCTGGGCCAGATGATTTTTGCTATTTGGGAACGTAAAGTCAAGTCAGTCTGGAGTGGACATGTGCTTCACTGTTTTTGCAAGATGAACAACAAAATTTAAATAAAATACTGGTACAACCATTCATAGTCATCCTGTTCTAACGGGATTTCATACTGATTTTAAAAAACAATGCTTTGAAAAACTGTTCACTGAACGATTGTCTCGTCTCAAATTTCTGAATCCCAAAATTAAATGTTTTGGAAAAATCTAGTCAGGATGGCAGCATTATCAAAGAGATTCAAGAGGCAGATTAGCTTTGATGAAATGAGGTTACAGAGAAAAACTGTCATCCGTTTATGTATGTCTGCAGTGGAGGCTGTTTGAACATAATGCACATACACAGAAAACAGCTCTGAAAGTATCAATCTCAATAAAATAATGTCTTCCCATTTTCATTGGGAGGGAAAACTGTAAAATGATAAAAACATATAAGACTTCAGAACTAATGTAAAACAAAAGAGGAGACACTAATGTGCTAAATGGGCTTGGGCTACAATTTGTTCTCAAAGTGAGGCAGTGATGAGAACTAATTCTGTAATTCATCGACATTATCAAAATTTATGCTTGGATCCTCCAGCCATTGTAATTCAAGGTCACTGTTCAGTAATGTCTGATTTAATGACAGTCTAATCTGATTATCTATTTAATACTTATTTCTTATACTTAATTATGGAGCAAGGACTATTAAGTTGAACCTTTAGGAATAGCTTTTCTCCAAGCTCTGTGCGTCATCATCATCATATCATTTCTCTCTGGGCACACAGGTCAGCAAGCTGAATATGAACTGTGGTTTGCTTTAATTGTTCAGATATTTGTCACATAAAAGTTCCATTATTAAATTAGGTTTCCCTTGACACTGGGTGAGGTGACTTTTCACTGTCTGTGACCAATTTATTTCTGAATCTACCTGTTCACCCTCTCCATTAGAAATGAATGACTTCTGGTTCAGTCTGTGGAAAGCAGTGAAAAGGTTGCTTTAGTCAAGGCTCGCCGTCAGCAGAAGGTGAGTGACCGTTAACCACTGTTTAGGATATTTTGTGCTTGTAATTAATGCGTGCTGCACTTACCTCAAATTATCTGTGACAGAAAATGGCTGTGAGGGTACATTTTGAAATGATTGTAATATTTTTCACTTTCCTGTCAATTCATGTTGATGGAATATTTCAGAAAATCTCTTTCTCTTGCAGCCACATCTATTGTCTGAAGTGTGTATGATGGACATTTTACTAACCCATGAGGCCACGGAGAGGATTTGTGATGACTGCTGGTAGGCCGGAAGCTGGTAGGTCACATGATAATGACAACACGTGGCGAATATAGTATAGTAAATCCAGTTTACTTTCATACTACACATATTCATATAACATACTTTTTAGCAGCTGTGAACTAATTACTAAAAAAATAAGTTACTACTCAAGAGAGTAGCAATTTTGGATGTAGACACACATGCTGACTTTAAATTTCATTATTTCTTCCTTTCTTCCTTCCTTCCATGACTTTTTGTGAATTATACACTTATCAATATCTGTGTTTGTATATATGTACATAAATATTATTATTTTTCTAATACAGTTTCACATTTATCTGTTCTATCTATATATTTCATGCTAATATATATATATATATATATATATATATATATATATATATATATATACTATATATATATATATATATATATATATACTATATATATATATATAGAAGAGTTCAGATGCAAAAGCCTCTAAATGCCATTTGAAATTTTCTTCTAAAATGACCATTTTTATCAAGCTTGTATATTTAAGTTCAGTCATTTCACTTAAATGACAATTAATAGGTAATCTTCATTGCCATTTAAGTGAAATTACTGAACTTAAATATACAAGCTTGATAAAAATGATTCATTTTAGAAGAAAATTTCAAATGGCACTTAGAGGCTTTTGCATCTGAACTCTTCATATATATATATATATATATATATATATATATATATATATATATATATATATATATATATATATATATAATATAATAATAATCATATTTGATAATTTGATAATAATCAATCAAAATGAATAGGTGCAACGCTAAATTTATGAATATCAATGTGCAAACCAATAATTTATGGTGTAAAATTAAACATGAAAAAGCATAAAGTTGTATCGGAATCTACAGACTGCACCTTTAAGAAGGGAACCTCCCACGTGTTGCATGTTGTCCATGCCACAGGTTGCCTACCTGTCTCGCATAACTCTGCACTCCACACACACGCGCTTTCTTCTCAAGAGAGAGAAAAAGAATGTGGCTCAATCCCATCGTCATCGAACCGTTCTCGAACTGACTCCGCCCTCAAAAGTCTCGCGACTGACACATTTTGTCATTCTCTCAGAAAGAAAAAAACAAAAAACTCAGCTTTTTTGGTCGAGGTTGTCAGAAACCTCTCGGGTTTCGTAGCTTTTCCCACAGCTGTGAGCAGTTGTCGTCTTTTGACTGTCGATAATGCTGGACCCGTCCTCCAGCGATGAATCTGAGGGAGAACTACCACCTGAGGACGAACCGCCCGTTAAACCTGGGAAACCTGTTAAAAAGAGTACCAAACCCGAAAAGACGTCGGACGCCCCGCGTACCCAACCCAAGGAACATGTCCCTTCTCCAGCTGAGGCGGATAAAAACGAGCAGGAGAGAATTAAGAAAGAGGAGACGGAGAGGAAAATTAAACTACAGATTTATGTGTTTGTGTTGAGATGTATCGCATATCCATTCAACGCGAAACAGCCCACAGATATGGCTCGTCGTCAGCAGAAGGTGAGTGACCGTTAAACACTGTTTACAATATTGCGAGCTGCACTTAACCTAACTCAATCGACTGATATATTGGCTCCTCCAAACTTCTGTCTTTTTACAAAAGGTTTTATACAGATTTTAGAAAACATTTGTAAGTCTGACAACTGCAAATTCTTGTCCACCACACTCACACAGGTGACTGAAATATGTTTGTTTACTGTCCTTTTACCCGTGTCAGTTATTAACTGTTTAGACTCGAGGATCAAGCTAAATCAATTAAGCATTGATACAATTAAATTTAGCTACGATTAAGATAAAATTGAGCTCTGTAGCTAATTCTGGGACATTTATTTACTGTCTATTGTCCCTTTTAAATAAAAATATATTGAAAAATAAAATAAAACAGTGCAACCAAAGGTTGACAGTCTTATGGATATGAAATTGAGGAATGTTAAATAATGTTAAACAAGTTTCTTATATTAAAGATTAGTGTGATTTTACACTAACTGCAACATGACCATCTTTATAGAGTTTACTATTATTAACCTTTTACCATAATTCACCTGAAATGTAAATTCTACAAAGTTTTTATGATAATAATTAAATAATGCATGTATAAATAAAACATGACCCCTCATATATGCTCAATATTCCTCATTGCATAAATAACATGGTATACCAATATGTGACTTATTTGTGATGTGAGAAAAATTGCTTTTCTGAAGATAGTTCTCCAGAGCAAAAATGAGCAACTCTCTGCTCCATGTTAGAAAAGGATCTTAAAATGACCACCAGGATGTAGTGTGACCAAGAACAACGTTTTATTGCTTCATGACATCTCTTCATATTTCTGTTGTCAGATTATATGCAGCAGGTGCTTAAAATGTGTACAAATGGATTTGTTACTCTGAGGTAACAGGGTGCAATATCACTGTAAAAAACATCATTTTGATCATTCCAGGGTTACTCTTGGTCACACTGCGTCATGGTAATAATTTTTATATAGTTTTTGGCGAAGTATATTGTGCGGAGACTGAAAATTCTGTCATTCCAAACCAATGCTTTCTTTCATCTTCAGAACACAAATGAGAGAATAATAAAAACATCTTTTTGATCATCCATTGAAAGTCTAGTTAATCAGCATTTTCAGGCTTAGGTACATGAGTACACAGAATTTTCATTTTTGGGTGAAATATCTCCTTAAAGGAGACACAAGCCCATTTTAGCCTGATAGTTGGCTGAATTTGTAAGTTTACATGTTATTTATTAAAATTATTTATTTGAAGTGACAGATTTTATTTTAATCACAATAAATAAAAAAGCATTATTCCTGCTCTGACCAAAGTGCGCATGTGCTCGAACATACACAGATCGCCACGTGTTTTCCCACAACTTCATGAATGAATTCTGTGACATTATTCTGAAGTTTCCCTTCCACTCCGAATCACTAAATCTTTCAACGCAGTTTCTTCTCTGTATCTTCATCCAGTAACTGCGCAAAGAATATGATGCAATGTAGGCAAACCCTTTTGCAGTGGCATTACGATTATTTATCACCACGTCGAATAACCTTTCAGAATAACCTGTGTTTTGCATTTGATGTAATTCCATTAAAACTAGGGATGCACCGATATGAAAATGTCCGATACCGATAACCGATAATTCTTTATATTTGAAAGCCGATACCGATATATCAGCCGATAAATTTAAATCCAAATTTTTGTATAATTTTGAGAGCCTGATTACAAAAACAAAAGTCTCACAATTAAACCCATGTCCCAAGTGCAAGATTATAATGATTTTCTCATTATAGTGTTATGTAGCCGATATGATAAATTTGCGCTGCACATGTTGCAACGAACCGTATTTTCATTTTTGAAGAGATTTCAATCATATTTCAAGAAATTCAAAAACATAAACAGTGCTCAACAAGTGTCTCAGCTGAAGGGAATAATACATTATTTATCGGCTTTAATATATCGGCCACATTTTCTTACCAGGCCGATAACGATAACATTAAAAATGAACATATATCGGCCGATGCTGATATATCGTGCATCCCTAATTAAAACAGTGGCCGATAACATGCTACTGTTTCTGAGTTCGCTATTTGTATAATGGTGGTAAATAGGCATACGTCTTCGCGAATAATCAGAATAATGAGAACTGCTTGTAAATGGGAATGAAGAGGTTTGCTCGTGTCATGTACTTTGATTATTGGAAATAATCGCATTGGTGCACATGTAAATGTAGTCAGTGTTCACAAATATGAGTCTATTTGATAAAACAGAAGAATGCTGAAATTATGCATGCCCAATAAAACCCCATGACCTCCATTGAACTTAGAATTTGATTGTTCAATCAAAATGCTTAAGGGCACAACCCCATAAAAGTCAGATGACACAAGTATTGCCCTTATTTATACGTAAATCGAGAAGAAATAACTCTTCCTTTAGTCTGTGTTGAATAAATATTCTCAGTTGGAGGAGATCTTGAGAGAAGCTAGGGGCATATTATTGATTTTTCTGTCATGGTTCATAGAAATAGCTTTGTTGCCTCAATGAGAAGGTAACCTTCCTGGCTTTGCAGATCTGATCAGGTGCTGCTCAAGTATTCCTTGAGGCACTATTTTCCTCATGGATATGGTGCAGGTTGGGATAGGACTCCTTTACTGTGCTGCATGTGATCAGCCATCTTTCACTTTTGATATTCCAATCCACACAATAGAAGAAAGTCAGGCCCCGTTTACACGATAGGAAAACGCAGATATTTCTCTGCGTTTTGCCCTCTCATTTACACGAAAACGCCGTTTTTATCACTGAAAACGATTATTTCTAAAAACTCCGGGCAAAGTGGAGATTTTTGAAAACGCCGGATATTTGTTGTCGTGTAAACTGGGAGAAACGGCGTTTTAGGTTCTCTCTTGTCGATTCCAGGATTCTGATTGGCTTGCATGGCTTTATCTTTAACCCCTACACTGCCGCCTTAGGTTTAGCATAGTTATGATGGCGCTTGACGGCGTATTTATGCGGGTGTGTAAACGATGTTATTTTTGAAAACGGAGAGGGGAAAATATTCGTTTCTGCTAAATATCCCGGCTTTGTGTAGAGCGTGGCCTCAGTGTAAGTATGCTGACGGTGTACCCCTTTACAGTCACTAGGGATACATATGCACATCTTTAGTCTTTTGACTTTGAGCAGTCCAGAGTGTCTGGATGACTTTGTTCAAGATCTTACATATGTTGAATGCATTATTATACCTAATCTTACTCCGCTTCTTTAATCTCAGTTACACTGTCAAGGTAACACTGCCTTTCAGAATCTGTAAACCTGTTATTGAAGGTATCATTCAATCTGAATGTTGGCCGTTGCCCTCTTTGAATTTAAATGTATTTTTGTTCTGACTTCTCTTGCAGTGTTTTTTTTTCTTTACAACAATGGATTTGGATATGGGGATCTTGACTGTGTTGTAAAGCCTCATTTGGATTAAAACATGCCAACATATACCACATACAATTCAAATGCATGCTATGTAACTAGGATTGGCTTTTGTTCTAACGATACTTGAGATTTTATTGCATTTTGGTATAACATGAGATTTATATAGTTACATAGCTTATTCCAGGATATACATTTTTTGTGAGTTCCCATGGTTTCCTTGGCGCACTTAGTGCATGTGAGTGAGATAAGACATGACCAATGAGAAGATAAAACAGAAACACTTTTTAACATGTTAATAAGTAAAAGATAGGATATTCTTGGCACTATTCAGTTTAGTGTGCAATGCAACCAGTGTTTAGATCCTGACTTAAACCAAGCAAAATTGCAATTGAACTTGACTGTAAGAGATAACAAAACAAGCATTTTTGATTTTTTGTGAGGAAAAGTTGTGAGTTTGTACAGACATGAGGGTGTGTAGAAATTTCACTTTAATAATGTAATTTAAATACCTTATTTTCCCCCCACTGAAAAATTACTCAGTCCATGGATTTATGTTTTATTCTACAACATAAAACACACCACTACAGTGGGGTATTGAAAAAGGTGGTTGCTAAATGAGACTAATAATGTTGGGGACATTATAAGTCATCACACAAGTTGAGTGACTGTGGTGTGGTTCATTTATAGCGGAAGGTTAGCTTTTTATTTCTGTTGATTTTATTTAGGTTTCAAAATTCATAAAAGTTGTGTTAGTTTGTGAAAATTACGTATCATAAACGTTTGTTCATCTGAGAGCTTATTTTTTTGCAAAAATCCTAATGTTTTTTCTATCTAATTTTTTTACTTATTTTTAAAATATCAGCCTACGTACATTTTAGACAAGTAGCAGAAATGCAGCTATACTGTTCCCACAATGGACACTGTTGCCTGATTTCTGCCACAGCTTTTCTTACTTAAAAATTTGAAGGGACACAAGTGAGCACATACAATTTGTAATCTATTCAATGTATGTGATGCCCGTCTCCATTGCACGTGTTTGGGATTTTGTGTTTCTGGTTTTGCCTATGACTGACACAACGCATATTTCCTTGGATGCTCACTAGAAGTGGCTTCAGCCTGTTCCCTTTATTTGTATGTATTCCAGATCACACTCATTATTTGAATGTCATAGTCTTATGTTATTGCCACTGGCTCAGTTCTGTAACCTGAAATATGGAAGGTGTAATAAAGGTGCCATGATGTGCTTCACCTGTAAATAAAAACCAATATCCCCTTAGGGATTATCGCACATTACTGTCTCATTCGCAAAAATACACCGTCATTAAATCTCAGTTAAAGGTAAATAAAATTCAAATTCAATGAAGATTGGAAGGTAAACTATTGCTAATCAGATTTTGTGTACTCGTTCTTTAATGGATTATCCGTCATGCACCTGTTCAGGGCCTTGTTAGCGCATTTCAGGGATCTCCCAAATGCCAGTGTGGGAAATTTTTCATATAAGACTGTTGTGTAACTTTCCCAACATGATAAACTGAATTATATTATGTCAGAATTGTAATGCTAGCAAGATGTTCAATTGTAACACCACTTTTTCATGAAGAATACTAAACATCCGTTTTACAGTTTTGCAGTTTCTGTTTACAGTTTTGCAGTTAGAAAATGACCTGAAGTCCTCATTGTCAATAAATGTTCATAGGTGATGGTAATGAGGTGAATAATGGTAATCACACTAACCTATATGTTCGAGCTTAGTTAATGTACAAACTGCAGTCAAATGCGTGATATTTCAGGGTTTCGTGTCTATACTACCCAGTTTAAATCTGGGATTTCCCATTCTGTAACACTTCATTCATTTCTTTCTTTCATCCATTCCTTTATGGATTAGATTTTTTTTTTTTTTCTGAGGCATTGTATTTTTGCAAAGTCCATACAGTTCAGCTTCGGCTTGAAATGCCCTCACATTCTCCTTCAGTAATGTGAAATTCATGGTTGAATCTTTGATGAAAAGCTGGCCTGATTCTGAGCCAGACTTCTTATTTTTTCTTGATTTTAAGTAAGAATTATTATTTTTTTCACCTGTTGAGTCTTATTCATTCATTTGCTTGCCAGTTTATGATTGAACACTGCATGGGTAGAAGCAAGATGAATACACACAGCAAGGAGAGGGGTTATATTTGGAAACCATTTTGTTTGGTTTTTGCTCCATTCAAGAATTGAATTAGAATGCACTTTATATTGCAATTCATTTTCTGATGTAAATGGGTACAGAAATGCAAAATAGAATTAAATATAAAATACAAAAATAACATTACTGTATGTTAAATGTTGTCCTGAACAAAGATATGTTTAAATGATTTCTGCCTGAGAAAGGATTAGCCTTTAAATTTGAAGGTTTATAGTCCTCATGAAAAGATAGATAATATACTGTAGGTGTTGGAAAGATTCATTGATAGAGAGATTTTGAAAAGACACAAACATTTGTGTGCCGTTTATAGATTTCATCCTATTTAAAATGTAGGTATATTGGTTAACCAGGGTTACTTGTTTTCACCACGTGTGCATACCTATTGCAACCAAACTGTGTAAAACCTTTAGTAAACCAGGGTGTTAGTTATTACGTTCAGTTACTGTGACAACCGCTTAACACAAGTATTATATTAATTGCTGCTGTCAACCCACTGGTTGACAATGGTCGTTTCTTAAAGATAAAGTAATGGCTGCCTCATATTCCACATTTTAGTTCCAATGGACCTTATAGATGCTCATTTCAATGTTCTTCTAGGCATCGAATATCTCAGGGAGGCTTTAATTGACTCTTGCCCAGAATGTAATTTGATGTATTCGGAGGTTAGGCAACAATGGTTGGCAAAATTTGAACCTGAATCTTAACCTCAAAACAAAAGTTCAGACTGGTAGCTAGAGCTCAGCTAGAACATCTGAAGGGCCTCCAAGGAAGGAGCTAACCCCGGATGCAATACTATCCCACCAGGTAGCTGAGATAATGGTGTGAAGGGCATTCAGACATTGAATGAGTAGCAGAAGGAAACAATTTCACCAACAGAGTACAAGTGAGGAAGTGAGAACATCTGTGCTTAACCCCTTGCTGTCCAGATTCGAACCAGCAGCTAAATGTTCTAGGGAGGAACTGGACACATGGTCTCTAGCAGCTTCAGATTCATTGGTCACTGATGAACAGGACCATTATACACCCTTGGAGGAGATGACTTCTGGGCATGCTCAGTTTCAGCATCTCATAGTGATGAGAGTTCAAACCTTGAAGGTGCTGGTTCGTCACTTGCATATTTCTAGCATTGCGATTGCTGCACCTTGTACAGGATTTTCTCTGCTAGCGCGTAATATTTCCACACAAACTACTACATTTTGGGTAATGACTGCAGTCCAGTTTTCTGTTTCGGTTCCAAGTGATGGCTGGTCGACTGGCCTCCAATTTTATACCCATATTTTCCGATATGTATAAATAAGGAATGGCTATACTCGTACAGTATGTTTTGTACACTGCTAATATGAGTAGGAGTGTCTGCTGAATAACTAAATCTAAATGTGAATATCTGCCCACTGGGAGACTAATCTCTGTTTATGAGCCAGAGCCAGATTCCCTGCAGATGAGAGCTTGCTTCTGTCCTCACAAATTGTTTCCTTTCTCTTTTGCTTTACACTCTGACTGTCAAGTGGGTTTTTCTCTCTCCTTTCTCCATGCATTTATTTCATACCTTTTCTCTCTGCATCCCTCCTTTCATTTTTCAGCTTTATTTTCTCATCTGTTCATTGTTTCCCATTTTTGTGAAGAGAAGCCCCATATGTTTGCGCTCATGTGCTTGCTATTATGATAGCTTATCCATTTCTCTGATGGCAAACAGCAGCCTGGAAATCACACTGATGGATGTCCCACTCATCCCTACACATATGCCTAATCCCTTAGCACAGTTTTGTGCATAGTTTTTAGGTCTGTTTTCCTCTTCTGAATAGCTGTGTGATTTAGTTTATGCAAGCAGACTTGCCTCTGTTTCTCTACGGGAGATGAGTTCTTGACTCTGGTGGGGGAGATTGGCAGGCGGATGCCTCGCTGGAGGCAACGTCCCGTCTTCTTTGTCACATTTCCCTTCTCTTGTCAGTTTTGCTCTCCATGAGATGCATACTCCACAGTGTTATGTAGGCCATCTCCTTGCAGTGAAACAATAGGGAAGTCACAGCAAGGTTCAGTGGGTGCTCACCCTGCTTTGCACTCTGTTCTATCAGGCACATTTGGGGCAAGTTTACTGTATAAAGGAAGTTTTCAAACACTGACAGTCTGTGAGGAACTCACTGTTTGTGAGGAGTCTGCAGGTAGGTTATGACTAGGGCTGTGTAAGGAGTTCGATACTTTTAAGGTACCGACCGAATTGCATTCGATACTACAGAGTATCTGAAACAGGTCTTGTTTTTCGGTACCAGGGGTTAATCTTGTCAACGTTAGTGTAACATGCATGCAGAATGGTCGGTTGTAGTGCTAAAACACTAGTTTACACGGCTGCCCAGAGACGTGAGGCTGTACTACTGTTGTGTGTGTGTGTTCAGCGTCCCTACTGTCCAGATAGAAAATATGCGGAAAAGATCAGATGTGTACCTAGCTATGTACCTACCAGACTTGATGCCAAAAGGACGCGATGCAATATTTTCGACAAGATAATTACTGCCAAGCCCAAGATCGGCAACACGATAAATCTGATAAGGCACTTAACAGTGCACAGAATACTCTTGAGAGTAGAAAGTTTATCCGTCCTTGACTGCAGAGAACTAGAGCGCGTCACAAATGAAGCGAAACTTGGCGTATAGGATACTTGCCTCACAGACATGACAAATAGGCTGATAGACGGTCAAAATATTAGGGCTGTCAACTTTAGTCCGTTTAGTCGACTAATCAGCTCGATGCCGTCTTGGTCGACTGAAATTCTTATTTGTTGACCAGTCGCATTTTTTTTTGCCAATAGAAATACATTTTCAATGATTTACTCTTGATATTTATTCCTTTATAAAGCAGTTATTTATTACTGTATTCTGAAATATAATTAGCCTATGTTTTTATCCCCATCTTTAAATGCTTTAATTTAGGCTATTTCTTGCTAACTGCGCCACAAGTTTAGCGCACACACATAACACACTCGGGAACCGCACCTACTGGCTGCGTGCTGCTCGTGCTCAGAAGGGATGTACTGGTAGGTGAGTTTTGCTGTATTCATTCAGCTTCACGCTACTTTAGTCGACAGAATGTCCAAGAAATCTAAATCTTTTGTCTGGCTACATGTTTGTGGAGGTAGGCGACGGTGGCGACGCGTGTGCTCCATTATGAGCGCGCACATTCGCGTGCCTATTTGAAATCAAAACTCAGCGCGCAAAAGACGTGAGCAGCTCTTTTAATGGCTTTATCATACTGACTCAATAGATTGTTTTCTTAAATAGGTTTTTATCTGTACACTTGACTCATTTGAAAGTAGCCTAAATAATGTAACAAAAACGAAATTAAACGTATATGCTATCTTACAACACAGCCTAGATTTCAGATAGTTTTTTAGGCTATTTTGTCTGTTGTTTTAAGACGCCCTAACAGTATCGGCTGGACAAAAGTTAACCCAGTAGCTTTGGTAAGAAGGAAGAATACAGCCTGTATAAACGAGAGCTTTTGTTAGGATTTTGCATCTATGTGGCAGATAGCAGTTATATTATTTTGTAGCGTGTGGTGTGGATCAGGTGCGCGATCGTGACCGTCACTATAGACCAAGGACAGAGCTCCTCACTTGCAGTTAAACAAATCACTTAATTTTCAAAGAAATGTACTATTATTATAGTTTTATTTATTTTTTCTTGTTTTTTCGTTGTTGTTTTATAAATGCTCTATGACAGTTGTTTAAAAATGTTCAATCAAAACATCCGTTTTTTTTAGTTGACTAATCGTTGCGCAGGACAAGACCTTGGTTCGACTAAGGATTTCTTTGGTTGATCTGACAGCCCTACAAAATATGTCTACTTTTAAACGAAAAAATTCAAAATAAATAGTTTATGTAATCCATATAGCGCGTGCATGTGTTCACTACTGCAGGAATGATGAGTCAGCACCACCATATTAACCTTTGCAGTCAACACACCCAGTAGAAACGTGTTTATTAAAAAAGCAATTAAAATATATCCTTGCTATTTTTTTTCCGACACATTTTTTCTTTTGCCAGTGCTTTGCGTCAAGCTTTATGCATGCTGAGTGCGAGGAATATATTTAATTCATATTTATTTGTATAGCATTTTTATATGTTTTACATATCGTTTCAATCTGTTATTTGAGGCAGATGCATTTCAATTAATTTCACTCAGCTTCATTGTTAAACAATGCATTAAGTTAAAGAAGAATCAATGCGCTCATTGAATGTTGTTAAATGATTAGGAAACATAAAACTTTAACATTGGTGCTTTTTAACAGACTCAAAATGTGAGTATAAAAAAGTCAACAAAACTAAAAAAAATTCTTACGACTTAATTCGTAATTTTGTAGTTTCGTAATTTTGTTACGAAACCCAGCCGTAGTTATGACCTTGCAACAGAATTGGCTTTGTGGGAATCTGTAGGGAACAGCAGGTGCATAATGAGGCGTTGTGGAGTGGCGACAAGCTCTGAAATACAATTGTGCTCGCTGAAATCTCCTGTACAGGGTAATTACCCACCTACCCATGTAATCTCGGTCTCCTCCTGAAAAAGGTTTAGGCTCTACCAGAAGCCAAGCAGGAACTTTGCAGTCTTGTGAATGTGCCATGGCGCATTATGCAAGGCAAAGACAATCTATCAGCTTTGCTGTCTTATCTGTACTGAGCTGCGTGGTCAAAATTAATGATTTGTTTGTCCAGTTTACAATGCTATCCGGATATCTGCATGTCACCCTCCATCCCCATTAAACCGTGGTCTATTTTTTGAAATGGTTTTACTCAGTCAGAATCTCTCTATCTAATGATGCCCATAGGGTTTGTAACATGCTAACCAAGTGCTAGGGTGTTGTTTCTTATTTAGTCACAGCCAATGGCAGCTTAATATTTGACAAACTTTGTACTGTGTCAGTGTTAGTGTCTTATTTGGATTTGCAAAAATGTGGTTGATCTGAATATCTATTCAAGCATCACATCTTTTTTATTGAAAAAGAAAATATTACATAGATTAGTGAATAAATCATGGATAAACACCTGCTGTAAAAAAGCAAATGCTTATTTAATTTGAAAAACTGCTCCCAGAACTGCTTGTCTCAAAACTTAAGCTTTTCTACTGGTGGCTACATGATATGCTGTACTCTGCAGTCTTGTTGTTTTTGTGCATAGAATAGAACTCAATATGAATGCTGATCCGGAAGTAAGTAATTCTGTATATGGCAGTAAAGGAACAATAAACTGCTTACCTGGCATGTCCTTATGTGTGTGTGTGTGTGTTCCACTACTGATTAAATGAAACGTGCTGGGTTCGGTAGATCCTTTTGTGTGAAATTGGGAATGACACTTTATATAAGCAGTCATTCTGACTTTCATGCTTTATCCATCAGCTTGCACTATTCTCTGATTCAATTGTGTGTGTGTGTCTGTTACAGTACATTTTAAACTGTTCTTTTATGAATGGATGTGCACATAGAAGCCAGTTCACTTCCAACTTTAAAATTTTAGGGGCTGAGGGTTAATGTAAATGTATTGTTATTTTTAATTGCTTACTTATTTGACCCAATATTTATCTTAAATGAGGTTATCAGTAAATTTTTCTTTCAACATAAAAGTTGTCCATATGACAGCTTTGTGTCTAACCCTCCATGTAGTTTCAAATCTAATTTGTGCATGCACATATTCAAAACCTTATCTCAAATTGAGCCATAAGTTTAGTTGATCAGCTTTTTTCATTTGTTTACTCTGAAATATTACTCTCGGGCTCCTTTTTCTTGCTATTTTGTGAAACCATCAAAATATACATCAATTCCTTCCTAAAAACCTTTGCTTTTCTTGTTTTGCTTTTACGCCTAATACAGATCTCATTGGTGATTGTAGTGATGTGAAGTGGAGAGCCTTGATTCTGTTGTGCTCAGATTTAGAGCTGGAAAATCAAGACTTCAGAGAGGGGTTGATATGTTAGAAAAGAGTGCAGATCAGGAGATTGAGGGGTTGACTCGGTCACTTTAAAGAGTGACAGAGGGTGGAGATCGCAAAGAGGAAGAAGAGCTTGTCAAGGGTCAAAAGCATAATTGCAAGCTCCTTATCTGGTTAACGGTTCTCACACTTGCCAGCATGATGCCATGAGGATGCCGGAAGCTCCCTTATGCCTCACGGTTTGTGTGACTCAGTGCAGAATGGTACAAGAATGGGGGCTGAAAAAGGAAAACGAGGAGGAGTGAGAGAGATTGAGGAAACGGATGCTGTTGAATGAGAGGTGGTGAATGCGAGCAATCGCCTATAGAGGACATCTGGTGGAGATAAATGTGCTTCAGTCACCCACCTACCCTTGAGAGAAAGCATGCCAATATATCTTTTCAAACGAGGGGACATTCTCTGCTGCTGAGATGTTGCAAAGTAGTAATAAGCAGAGATTTGAATGAAAAATGAGTAGTGTGCCCAGTTACAATAATTACACAAGGTCAACTGGATTACCTATACAAAAAAAGCCCTTAGTCAGAGTAGATGACATATTTAATTTGATGGCAATGAAAATGAGACAGTTGGGGTAGAAGCCTGGTCTTATGCTTGGTCACATCTGATTTTCACAACCCTTGATTTGTTGTCCACTGGAAAATTCAGCAGAACCATTGACATCCAGGTACACGGTACAACATGTAGAATAGACTGTACCTCTATTTCAAAAATCAAGGAAAAAAGCCACAGACAGAATCAACGAGTTTTTCTTCTCAACCCACAAGTGTGAAAGGTGCCAGAATAACAAAAAAGGAAACATATGCCAGGCTTTCTGATGGGTTGGATCTGAGACTTTAGTCTACATGACTTAATCGCATCAGTCCAACTGACAAGCTCAGAATCTTCAGAACACCTTGTTCACTTCCCTCAACAAGTTATGACAGATTTTCAAAGCATTGGGAGTGTTTGGAAATAAAAAGGAACAGCTGAAAACATGGTGTGGGTGCGTACACTCACACACAGCATGCAGGTCTTTATCAGTGATGAGCAGAGAGGAGCTTCAGGGCAACAGGAGTCGTGACAGACCTGTAGGACAGCGAGATGCTCATGGTACCCTCTCCCCTACTGCTACCCACAGCTCCCTCATTTTCCCTTGGGAAAGGACCAGCGAAATCCAAAACTGACTTGACAATTACTGTTTTCGCTTCAGCAGATGGTGGAATGCAATAGGAAGGGACAAACATTTCACAGGACTACATATTGCCTAAAAAAGTAACCTTCGGTTTCAGGATAGGCAAAATTGGGTTTGACTTCATGGTAGACGTATTGACAGCGGTTGGATTTCCGGAGGAGTTTCCAAACAAGCTCCAGTGCCAGTCTGTCAACACATCATCTTCTGTCCACATCCATGTGTCAGACCACTGACAGTACTGTCAGACTGTTTGTCAGGATAATTTTATATGGCATGACAAATTGTGAGATATGACAGGTAGTACATACAGTGAGGAAAATAAGTATTTGAACACCCTGCTATTTTGCAAGTTCTCCCACTTAGAAATCATGGAGGGGTCTGAAATTGTCATCATAGGTGCATGTCCACTGTGAGAGACATAATAAAAATAAAAATCACAATCTGTGATTAAAAAAAAATATTTGTATGATACAGCTGGAAATAAGTATTTGATCACCTGAGAAAATCAATGTTAATATTTGGTACAGTAGCCTTTGTTTGCAATTACAGAGGTCAAACGTTTTCCGGTCATCCTCTTCTTAATACAATGCAGTCGCCCTGTCCCATATGCAGAAAAACACCCCCAAAGCATGATGCTAACACCCCCATGCTTCACAGTAGGGATGGTTTTCTTGGGACGGTACTCATCAATCTTCTTCCTCCAAACACGGTTAGTGGAATTATGACCAGAAAGTTCTATTTTGGTCTCATCTGACCTCATGACTTTCTCCCACGACTCCTCTGGGTCATCCAAATGGTCATTGGCAAACTTAAGACGGGCCTTGACATGTGATGGTTTAAGCAGGGAACCGTCCGTGCCATGCATGATTTCAAACCATGACGTCTTAGTGTATTACCAACAGTAACCTTGGAAACGGTGGTCCCAGCTCTTTTCCAGGTCATTCTCACCTTTCTTAGGATCGAGACTCCACGAGGTGAGATCTTGCATGGAGCCCCGGTCTGATGGAGATTGACAGTCATGTTTAGCTTCTTCCATTTTCGAATGATTGCTCCAACAGTGGACCTTTTCCACCAAGTTGCTTGACAGATTTCCCCTTAGCCCTTTCCAGCCTTGTGGAGGTGTACAATTTTGTCTCTAGTGTCTTTGGACAGCTCTTTTGGGCTATATCCTTCTTGTTTTGAACTTCATGCATGCGTATTCGAATGTCAAAGAAGTTCATAATGATAACAAGACTGTTTATGGTGATTTGTTGCCTACAGAGGCTTCACACAGACAATGAGTGAGAGAAATCGGCAGATCGCGTGCGATTACCTGCATCTGTCTTTGAAGTCATATATTTGTGGAAAGGTTGCCGTGTCAAAGGAAAGCTAAATATTTGTCATATCATCCTTTTAACGTTCACGTCACGGGTCATAAAGCGCGAGGAAGCCGCGGGGAAATAAAATCAGCAAGTCACGCATTGAATTAATGCCATATAAGTGAAGCGTCACCCATGTGATGCATTGCCTCTCAGCTGAGCCTTGAAAAGTGGAACTCAAAGTTAAAAATAATTAACACCTTGTTTCATTACATCTCTTTTAATGAATCAGCTTTTTTGCGTTCGTTTAATGAACGGCTTAATGACTCACTCAAAGAAAGCCCGTTGTCGTAACAATGTGTGCACTGAGTGAAATCCGTTCAATGCGCATATACTGTAGACACTGTTTTTTTTTCGGTTACATTGGTTACGGAAAATGTCCTTGTTTTTGTCCATGTTGCCCACATTCGTAAACTTTATTTATATAGCAACAAATACATACAAAATAAATAAATAAATGGCGGTAATACCGCACATCGCGCTTTTGAGCCACTCGGCATTTACCGCAAGGGAAATTCCATAACCACGACAGCCGTACTCGTGGTGCTGCTTGTGAAATGATTTTGTGTGGGCTCCTATCATTCAGAGTCTGGTTCTTATTGCTGGTCTGGGTTGCTATTCTGTTTCATGTATCGTCTCCATGAACTGCAACCTAATTGTGCCACTACTTAGGTATCCTCTTATCTTTGAAATAATAGCCATAGGGACATGTTTTCTTTTTTTCTATTATTTTGCATCTCCAATATCATTCAGCCTGTCACTTGTCTTGTCTGAATGTCTTGATCTTTGTTCCCTGCTCTCTATTTTTTCATGTCTTTAACTTTCGTTTTGCAAGTCACTCCCACCTATTCTTCTGAGTTCTGTCCTACCTGATTTTTGTGAAGTCAATAGGAAATCAGATTTGACACTGTTTACTTTTCTTGGTCTTATTGTGCTCATCTGAGCATGCTATTTCACAGGAAAACGTCTTTGTAATCTTTTTTAAAAGTACTCCACTTCTAAAAACTACTTTTGCTTCGTGGCTGTGGCACATTGGCCAGGGCCGGCGCACTGTTATAGGCGAACTAGGCGGTTGCCTCAGGGCGCCAAATGTGTTGGGGGCGCCGCGGGCGCGCGCTCTAACGTCGCCTATCTCCCCTTGACCTAATTCACATTCTCTGCTACTCCCCATTAATCAATAAATCACAGAGTTAGAATGAGAAGCGAAAAGAAAAAATGTTTATTAAACATTGTCATCTTAAGGTGCCCCTCAGCCACACGTTTAATAACTTAATTAGATTGAATTGATGATTATTGTCGATCTTTTCGCGGGGTTTGCGTTACGTTGGGCAAGTGCTCAGCTGCTGTCGCGTTGATCGGAAATGAAGAGGTATAAACCCTCTGATCCACAGGGACGAACACAGAGAAAGCAACAAAATAAAAAGAAAGTCCAGTAGGTAAGCCTCTCTCATCTCAGCCATTACTTCACGGTGTCGCCTACTTGAGATTCCCGGTGACCGACGTGCTTTTTGGGCTGAGACATCTCATAGCCTTTTATTATTTTTTTTGTCTTAACGGCCCATAAAACTCGTACATCGGCAGCCTATTCGTTTTGTTTTGCTTAATTGCAGGTGTTGAGTTGCTTCCAAGTCTATAGCAAGTATAGAAATTTGTACAAAACTAAATATGAAAGTTTCTTTTATTTTTCATTGCATTTGTTTTACAATATAGCCTATTGTTGAAGTGTAATGTAGACAGCTGTAACTAATAGAGGTTTGAATTTTTCTTTGTTCAATTTGCACACTGAATTGCACCAGGTTGATGAATGTAACATTTAAATTTGATTTAAAAATGAATTAACCATTAAAATGCACAACATTTGGGACTCCAAAACCCCCTTAGTTATAGCAGCCAGGTAATAATTGTAATTTATCTACAAGTTACATTACATTACACAGATAAAACAATGCTAACTATGCTACGAAATGATAGAAATATCCTTGAACGTTATTTGTAGCATTTGTATGAACAATTTATTACAGATCCTTCAACTTGTTGAAGTTTTGGAGTGATTATAAGAGCATTTTTGTTTAGTTTAATAAATGCTCATAATCAGTTTTGGGCATGTTACTTAAAAATAATTAGTTACAGTCACTATAGTGTATAGTAACTACTTCTCACAAATTCTCACAGAGTTAGTAACTGAATTAAATCATTATAAAATTAACTAATTACCAGGGAAAGTAACTATTGTGTTTTAAAAAAGTTAAAATAGGCCCAACTTGGATGCACCCAATATTAAATATGTTAAATTAATTAAATGGATTGGACACTGTAGAATAAATTATTATTATAAAACATTGTACACTTATCTACACTATTGTAATGTTGCTGTGGGACAATGTGGGAGACAGCAATAAAATGCAATATATATTATTTAAAAAATTATCATTACTATAGTAGAACAATACATACTGTACATAATACACAATTTTAGGTTTAGAATTTTTAATATTTGATATTGCACAGACCACAACTGGCCAACAAATAAGTTGAAAAAAAAATTATGATTAAATGTACCAAAATTAAAAAATGGGAGGGGGGGGCGCTAAAATCAATCTCGCCTAGGGCAACCAAAGGGATAGAACCGGCCCTGACATTGGCCATTGGTTAATGTTAACTAATGTAGTTAAATTAGCTTTAAAAGCTTTAAAATACTGTGTAAATGATTAACTAGATTTCAGTAAGTTTAATGTATGTACAAATAATGTACATTAGTAAGGTGTTAGCATTGAGATGCTCTCAAGGGTGAACTTGAACTTTCATTCTCCACTTCCTGGTCAGAAATTCTGTTCAAATGTGGCTCCCGGTGGCATTTCAGGAGGGGAAGTAGTTCTCAACAATTGACTGTATACTCTGTAGAAGGTCAGGAAGCTCTGTTTTTATGGTCCAATCAATAAAATGTTTCTCCCAAAATGTAGTTTTTCTTGTTGAACGTTCGTTTCGCTCTGAAATATGTCACATTACAAAAGTTAAGTGCAGTTTTAATAGGCTTTAATCACAGACAAGCCCCAAATGAAGACTCCCTTTATACAATGACAGGAATTGGCTGAATAAACAGAGAATTTCCTTCCTGACCTTAGGTCTCTTATGAAAAAGGGTGATGACTTTCACTTGGAGAACAAATGTGCAGATCTTTCAGAAAGTTGGGTTGTTGCCCTCAAATATTGATGGATGTTTACAACTTACGCACCGGTATGTGAGGCACACTTTGGTTTGAGTGGCTATTTGGTGCCATTTTGCAATGCGTTTCCACTAATGGGCTTGAACAAAGGCTTGTGGCGGAGACAGGAGCAGCCATCAGGGTTGTTAGCTCTGCATGTTGTTCAGTGATAAATGTCTGCAGTGTTTCTTCTCCATTAGCTTCCAATGGTGCCGGTGGGAATCACTGTCATATACACACACACACACATGTTCTTTTCACACTCTTATTGCTCTCTTTGTTTCTATCTCTCTTCCTTTTTGCCTGTTGATCCATGTTGGAGTTGTTAGAGGTGGATGTTTGTTTAGAAAACCTCCATCACATGTGGCCATGAGTGTCTTTCTCTTGCAAGGTCAGATTTAACCCTCTTGTGAGTCTTTAGTTATCGATCAGATGGCAGGGTTGTGTAGATCCTAGGCTGTGTTCATAATATCATACTACACTGTATGTTACTTTTACTTTTTTTGAAGTAGGCAGTATACTGCACATAGTATGCATTTATATATATATATACTGTATGGCATACCTGGATAATTAACTGAATTTGCCTAAATGTGCTGTGTACAACAGCGCTTGATACTGTAATATCAGCTGGATTAGATTGTTAAAAAATTGTTGAATTGTTTTTATGAATGCAAAATTAAAAAAATAATAAGTACATACATATTTCCAAGATGGAGGCCATTCACTGAATTAAACTTGCATTATTAGTTCATATGAGGTCAAGTGATAACAGTGTAGCACAGTGTTTGAAGTATTTGTCAGTTAATAAAACACATTTTTACATAAACATAGTTGGCAGGATGCTGTGCATACAGTATGTTTTAAATTCTATGCTAGTTTACTTTTTTAACATAGTCTGAACACTGTAATAATATCTCTTAATGATTGAGTGTAAATTGTTGTAAAAAGTACCTGTAAGTGTAAGCCTATGTAATATTACATACTGTTGTTTCAGTGAAGAGATGCATGCATTATTGCATGTTTGTTGAAGGAGAGGTGAATGTGTGTTTGATTAGTAGGATGGGTGTTTTCAAGGCTCGGGAAGGACACCAGTTCCCTTACGGCATTGTGGACTTACTTGCTTCAACCTCATATTGGAATGAAGGAAAAGATTTTAATCAGTGATCACTGTAAACCATTCTAGTTTTTATGATCAAGTCATCAATTTAGTTCCTTGAAGGTGTTAAAAGAACGATTCAACCAAAAATGAATGTAGTCTCCATTAGCTTATCCATTTGTCGATCCAAACACGTATGACTTCCTTTGTAATGTGGAACACAAAAGGAGAAGTTTAGTAGAATGTTTAGTAGAACACTGCTCTTTATGCTACAATGAAAGTGAACTGTGAATGGATACAGCACTTACTTATTTCAGTTAGGCTACATGAGCCACTTTTATGGTGCTTTACTTGGTCACTTTTTTGAGTTTGATATGCTTTAGTCACTGTGTATTTTAGTTTGAGAAAAGAGCAGTAAACGTTGGTCAGTTTCCACTTTTGTGTTCCGTGTAAGAAGAGGAAAGTCATACAGATTGTGAAACAACACAAGGGTGAATTAATGATGACAAAAATTGTTAGAACGTCTAGATTCATTCTGTGCCCGCATAACAATTTTATGATTAATACACCCTCTTAATAGCTTCTAAATCTGTTAAATTTAGCTGTTGTAGCATACCTTGAAACACTTGAGACATATTTCTAGTTCAAAAGTTGATTTGCATTTCTTTTACTCCTCAATGAGTGGTGGCAGCCAGTAGTGATTTAATGATTTGGGTCTTACCCTTTGTCTCTGAGATATATATATAAAAAAGCGGCTCGCTGTAGCTGTATTGCTGCACAGCCGGTCTGGTCCTTGGAAGCTGACTCTTGCCATGCAGTGGAAGATGTTGCCATGACGATGTGAAGGGGTTGTCATGCTCAGGGAGTGGCAAAAGCAAAACGCCTTCAATGTAAGAATGTGAGAAAGAAGAACAAAAGAAAAATAAATTAAGAATGAGAAAATGGAGACAAATCTGAGCAAAACAATCTAGAAAGAAATTGTTAATATTGTACTTAAGTGAATACTTAGACTTCCTTTGGGAGCATTAATGTGTAGAAAGTACTTATGTTGTGTTTTCTGGGTGGGTGTGTGAACTAGAGTAAACCTATAAGGCTAAAATGATTTTGCCCACTACAGTAACCATTTGAGCTGTTTTATCACTATTAAAGCCACAAACCAATAAACTTTTCATTTCTGTCCTTGTCATTTGAATGACCTCTCTGTCAATCAGGGTAGTTTGAGGCTTTCTAGACTTGGTTTTGAAAAATTAGTTACAAACTCTCTCTGCCTGTCTACACTTGTATTAAGTGCGATTCTTTGGCTACTGAAAGAGAGCAAATGCAATAAACACAGTTAAAAATGAATTATTAGAGTAAATATCATTAAAAGTGAGGTCACATATGCAAAATTTTGGTGAAATGCAAAAAAAGTTATCTTGTCAATAGCGCATGAATGTAGAACAGCTCACACACTTTCAAACCAAGCAGCTTTCTGGTTTATTACATATTGCTTGGTAGATTTACATGATTAACTAGAACATAGGTAAATTCTATGTGGTGAACAATGCATCTGAACACACCCCAAAAAGCATTTTCTATTTAACATCGTAAAAATGATAACCACGTCGGGCTGAAACTAGCAAAAAACACTTCTGTTCGTGCCACATTTTGCCGGGTGTATGAAAGGGCACCTAAACTTTGTGAATTCTTTTGGCCACAATAATGTAGTAAAAATGTTCCCACTACATTTTCCCTAAGGGTGACCCTCGGAAAATCACCTCCACAGCAAACAATATCAGCTCTGACAGCAACCAGACTTATGTCCACCACCAAAAACCTTTTCACACAGTCAGCATCTTGCAGTAACTAGAAGCCGTTTTCAGTGAGAGTCGGACATTTTGAGTGACATGAGCAAACCCTGGCGATCATCACATGTCTAGTGAATTCAGTATCACAAGTTTCATGATCTCACACAGAAATTGTCTGAATTTTTCTGAGTTTGGTTCATAAAATGATTTGATGGTTATCTGATTCACTGTCGGTCATATACCAGGTTCAAACTACACAATATGGTAAAACTTTAGATTAGGGTCCAATTCTCACTATTAAGTAGTTGGATATTAGCATGCATATTACTAGGATATTGGTTGTTTATTAGTACAAAGTGTGAGAAGTGTAACTAATTGAAAGTATAAAGTGTGACCCAATATTTTTGTTTGTTACGAATAGTCTCTTTCAGATTATGTGAATTTGACTCCTAAATTCTTGTGAAGACGTGGACAAGAAGCATGTCAGTCTAAAAACACATTTTTCAGGGATTGGTAGAGTTTCTTGCTTTCGTCACACTTTTTTCTCGCTGTCTGACTTTTTGTTTGTGCGGCAGTAGTAGCTACACATTGGCTGCCTCTCAAATAGCATACTATATAATAAAAACTGTATGTGACAAAATAAGTATGTCCGAATTCACAATAGTAGGTAAAAGTTACCCAGATGACCTATACTTCTGGTGACATTTGTTACCAGTGATACTCAAACTGTCTTATTTTATCACTTTTTTCATTGCCTCTCACTGCATGCCGGTGTGAGGGATATTAAGAGCGAGGCTGTCGACACTCTTGAGCATTGCCTTACAAACAAGAGAGACTGAATGTCTGTCTCAGCGAAGAGACAAGGCCGAATCAATCACAACAGAAAGTGAATAAGCCATTGAAAGCGAGACGACAGCGAATGCTACATGGAGGAGATGCTGTTGCTGTGCTGATGTCAAACAAGTGCATTTATTAATGACCGCCTCTGGGTAAATTGCTAATAGCACCACAACCAGAAACATATTCACAACACGGTAAACAACACCAGCTATGTGCCTGATACATGCATGGGATCTGTATGTAATTAGAAACGGATGTCGGCTGGAATGCTAATTCTTAAGCCTTTACGAGACATAACTTTAGATGTCTAACAGATTCATGCCATCAAAATCAAGGATATCCTGTAGGTTGCTGCAACATGGTGGGAATATTCGAATTTTCAGTGGCTTTAAAACTTTTGACAGTCATAGCACATTTCATCTGTTACATTTCCCTGAGGGCTCACCATCTATCTAACAGGAAGGGAAATAAACAGAGCAGTTTGCTAAAAAAACTGAAGCTTTTCAGGATCACGTTGTGTTTGGTTACATTGTATCTAAAAAATGGTAATATAACAGAGCTTGAGCTTATAAAAAAAATTAACAGGTTGTTTGAACTTTTTGTGGTGGGATATGAACTGCCGTCTCATGTATTTGTTTTGTTACTTGACGGCTCCTTCTATTTAGGAATTTCCACCCATAAGGTCTGTGCCGAAGCCTATTTTTGGAATGGCCATCCTGGAAGTCAGTTTATGAGTCATAACTATGATTATGACCGTTAATAGTCCTGATTTCTGAAAAATAATAGTCCTGATTTCTACCTTTTCTTATGCTCCCTGTGGGTACATTTGATTGGATATAATCCCCTCCAAACAACATCAAAGAGAATGACTAATGTTTGTTTGTTTTTCAACCAAAAAGCATTTTTTTTACATAGCTATTTTTGAATAAAGATGTTTTTCCTCTAAAACATTACCGATGCATTTGTTCCACAGTTCCTGCTGATTTTGCGTCAGCTTTGGAAACGCATTAAAGGATGGTGAAAAAATTGTTTTCCCCTCATTATTCATAACCAAAACATCAATAATGGCAAAAAACATTAATGAATACAAACTGGTAAAACTAGGATATTTGTATTTATGGAAAGCCATTTCCAAGTGCTTTAATAGTGAATTGCAAATACAAAAAATAACAATTTAGCACTAAATGTTATTTTTTTGACACATGCTCAACGGCACCGTATCGCATTCTTAGTTTTACCAGAAGAGGTGCTATAAAAAAAGGCTATCTCTTTTTCTCTGAAGAAATGAGAAGTGATGCGACTGATTTTCCACTGATCACATCTTTAGTAAACTTGTTTTTTCTCTTTTCTTTTCGCAGCTAAATAAGCAGCAGTTACAGGTGGTAAAGGAGCGTTTCCAGGCCTTCCTGAAAGGAGAGACACAGATTGTCGCAGATGAGGCTTTCTGCAACGCCGTGCGCAGCTACTACGAGGCAAGAATTCATTTCTGTATACTACTTTCAACGTGTGCGGCCATTAGGACGGGACTGAAGTGTCTATAGTGAACTTTTTCATATTGTCGTTTTGAGTTTGTAGAATTAGTGTTATGTGTCTACATTGGTGAGCACTTGCTTTATTTACACAGGCTTCAAACTAAAGCTGAGGAGTCTGAAACTGCATATTTTCTGAGAGTAGGTACTTTCTTTAACGGATTTTCGATTGCACAGTATTAATGTGTGTCGTATGGAAGAAATCCGAAAGAAAACGTACTAAATCCACCATGTTGCTTTACCTACCTCGGTGCTGTTTTCTTTTTCTTTCACACACTCACTTTTTATCTCTATTCAAGTCTTTCATGTTCGTTTAATGGTATGAAGAGCCATGTAACCCTTACAGCAAATAACAAACAGGCAGAAAGCTGTTCGAATTGGTGTTTTTACCTTTTTCACGTCTTTCATTGTCAATCACCCTCTTTCTTGCTTTCATCACTTTCTCTCTTAATTTCGTTTTCTTTGAGAACAGGATATGCCTCTCACGTCCTAACAGGATCATCATGTCATATCAGTTGACTCTCCGCTCTTTTAATTGCACTGGATGGGAAGCAGCTCTTTGAAGTTTGGTCTGATAGTTGCTCAAGCACATGTGGAGGACTCTGGGTTGGCTGATCAAAGTTCCATATTGTCATTCACTGGCCGTCATGCAGAAATCAAAGCATCTTTTTGGCTTTTGTGGGTGTTTTGTGGCTTACACCACAGTGTTTCAGCCAGAGATTTGTGGACACTGGGAGTCTTGATTTGTGATTAAGAAGATGAAGAGTAGAAAGAAATGTCTGATGGGAGTTGCACTGAGTAGTCAATTATTGGTTAGTTTATCGCTAATTTTGTTGCATCCTAGTTTTGTCACTCATCACTTGTAGTGCAGACAGTAAAAAAGGGTATTCATGCATCCTGTATGGAGTGCAACAGTGACTGCCCACTTCTTCAGCGGACTTGGTTCTGGAAGATTTTAAAAGTCTGCATTGAAGAATTAAAAGCCATGAACCAAGCCAAGCAGCTGCGAGTTGAAAGGACATTATAAACTTTGATTTGAAGCAAAAAAGTATTTAAAAGATCAAAATAAAAGACAAAATTTCAAAGACTGTGTACTTAAAAAAAGGATGGATAAATATAAAAATAATTTTAAAAAGTTGATTTTTGTATTAAGAACAATGTTAAGAAAAACAAGAATGACAGAGACAGACAAAAAAACACCCCCAAAGCATGATGCTAACACCCCAATGCTTCACAGTAGGGATGGTACTCATCATTCTTCTTCCTCCAAACACGGTTAGTGGAATTATGACCAAAAATTTATATTTTGGTCTCATCTGACCTCATGACTTTCTCCCATGACTCCTCTGGGTCATCCAAATAGTCATTGGCAAACTTAAGACGGGCCTTGACATGTGCTGGTTTAAGCAGGGGAACCTTCTGTGCCATGCATGATTTCAAACCATGACGTCTTAGTGTATTACCAACAGTAACCTTGGAAACGGTGGTCCAGCTCTTTTCAGGTCATTGACCAGCTCCAGGTCAATTGCATCTTATTTCATTATTTCTTCCTACTTCTCTCCATTTCCATTTTGTTTAATGCTTTAATGGTCATTACTTCAGTGTAAGTGGACTGGCCTCATTTTTTTTTTTTACTCAAATTGAAACCCCTTTTGTAGACTTTACCAAAGCAACAGAATGCTACACTTACTGTAGAATCACAGTCAGTTAGTATAAGCCAAGCCAAGCAGGACTGAGATCAATTCTGAAGATCTCATAAATCACAAACACACATTTTTTATGACGATGAGCCAGGTTACCTCAGTAACCTACCTGTTGTATCTGCAAATAATCCTATTTAAATTCAAGAGTGATTCCCCTAAATAATGTTAGTTATTGTGTGGAAAATAGATCCATGCTTTGGTTTTTTGATACAAAGTTGTAGATTTTGTGGATCATAAAGGGTCACATACTTAGTGAGGCAATCAGTAAAGTAAAACCCTCAAAAGAGGTTCTACACTCTCTCTTTTTTTTAAGATTGTCATTTCTGACATAAAAAATAGCTCTCATGTTCACGGTGTAAACATAACTCTCATTCAGCGTGTCAGTCAAGCAGGAGCTGCCTGCCACTGCTTTCATTGATTATGACAGAATGTGATGTGAATTAAAGATGTAGGATTAGTCCCTGCAGATCTCTTCCTCTCCGCTGAGATATTTTTAGTGGGTTTGCAGGACGTGGGAGCATCCCACTGATGCTGAAAGTGCCAAAACCAAAAGGAACTACTGGCGTGAGATAGTTCAGTGCCTTTGGTTTGGCTTTTAGATTGCCCAGAGCTTGGTGGTTGGAAAAGGTTAACAGCTTTTCAAGTCACCATGAAATCAAAATTGGCATCTTATTTTTATATGGAATGTTAGTGTTTATTATGAAGAATTTTTCTATGCACATCATCGTCATTTTATAAATTCATGTGCCATGCGATAAATTCACATGAGATCCACCAATAGCAAACCACAACCATCCAACCATCGAATCAGTTCCCCAAGTCCCGCCCTTCTCGTTCAGAAGCCGTTTTATTCAGATATACTGAATGTTACAAATGAAAGAAAAACTAAAGAAACGTAAGTGATAAAAAATATATATTTTTTCATTTTTAAACATTTCAAGAATGTATTCATTTATTTACCTATTTCACAGTGTTTTCTAATGGAAATCAGGCCAGGTCTGATAATACTTTTTTAATCCTCCAGCCACCTAACATATTTCCTCTAGCCTGTTTATTATTTCTCACAAGCTTTAATCTCGCATAAATCGGCATATGCAGATCCTGGAGTTGTTTGTTCTTGATAAAGGACTGATAAGGAGGTGTTTAGTACTTGCTTTCTGCAAGTTAAGCTGCTTTATACAGGCTCTAAGCTAAAAAAGGCAGTGATTTAGAATGCACTTTCTTTTATTAAACTGAGGACCTGTCAAATCATCTTCAATTATAATATAGCTATTATGTGTGAACAGAAGAGATGTCATTTTTATCCTTTGTCCTCAGCCTTTGCCATTTATTGATTATGGCAGCTTTTCATTGTGTGCAGCATCAATATGGTGCCATAGACTCATTTTGATCAATAAAAACATCAACCTTCCCATTACGGCCTAATAGAATGTAAAATTCATGATTAGGGCCCCATATGGGTGGTATTAGCCTGAAGGTTAAAGTTCAGGTATGCATATAAAGATTATATAGATTTCATGTAACAGTGACCATGGAGTTGGAAAGCTAAACCATTTTATTCCTTTGGTGAGACATACCTATTACTATTGATTTAAGTTGTTTTAGAAATTCAAATAAACCCTTAAACCTGAGCCAACCTTGCATTTAGTGCATCTCATCCTTTCTACATTGGATCTTAGTACATGAGTGATGCATCAGATCATGTTGGAGAAAGGTGTGCTATTACTTTTAACATTTAAGGAGAAAGGTGTGTTATTACTTTTCTCTAGAATATAGAAAACTCTAGTTTTACTGTCTGACTGATAAATGCCAACACATAAAGTTATATTGACTTGGATGCTTATTTGAAATGAATAAATGGCTGGAGGAAATTTGTTAGAAAATACTGTAGGTGGTTCAGTTTTTGTATCATTCATATCACTGATTTCAATAATGTTATCTTCTCAGAAATGATTTGGGCAATAAGAGCCCTTGTGGCTTTATAGAATCAGTTTCACATAACGAAAAATAATGTTGAAGTAATCTTCAATTCGAAATCACAGTTTCAGTCCAAATGGATTTAGAGATTCAAACAGTGCTCTCATCTCTGAGATAGGCTCTAAACCATGATTAATCTGGCTATATCTTGTCTGAACCACTCGCACTAGCTGACTAAATGTCTAAAAAGTACACTAAAAAGTGACTAAAAGTACAACTCACCCAGAAGTCACTTTTAAACCAAGCATCGATTTGACCAACATAAACATGAGTGAATCTGAAAATTTTTTGCCCTCTCTCGAAAACTCCCAAACGTGTGGTTTCCTATTGAAGGCTGTTTTTACACTGCATGTCTTAATGCACTGATCAGACTTTTGACCATTTGTTTTTTTTTTCAGCCCGTTTACATTCACTTTATACACGACTGGTATCCGATATCTGTTTACATTAATCCCCTCTCAAAATGATTCAGTTGGTGATCGCTTTACTATGTAACATGGCTGACCCTCGGTTTTGAATGGCCGTACTAAAACTATTTTATAATTCACGCCGGGTGGCCATGATTATTTACCAGTATAAATAAGTTAAAAGCTGTCATGGATTTTGCAGCACAACGGCTATAGACTGGAAAATAGTTTTTTTTTGTTTAGCCTGTAATAAAACGCTGTAAGATTTATTTTATTTGAAGGAATAAATGAAAGAGCGGAAGAGAGAGAATTGCCTGCGTGCGTCTATGTAATAATCCTTATTAGTTTGTTTATAAAAACAGTGAAGTTATCACCTCATTTGCCGAGGAATAGCCTATTCACGTGAAAGAGGTTGAAAACTAATTTATATGCTCCTTAATGTTTCTGTGTGTGTGCAATTTCTTAACTATAAGTTTTCACCTTAGTAAAAGAAAAGCTGTCGTTTTAGTGTGAGTGCTTACAAACACTTATGCGTCATTAATGCGTCATTAAAAAGCTATCTAACGTGTTTCCCTCACCTTGTGGTGGCTTGGAATTCCAAGGGGAATCAGATATATGCGTTTACACGGAGATCAGATGTCCAGATATTGAATATGTATCTGATTTAAAACCAGTGGCTCATAACTGATGTGAAAAAAAAATCATATCTTATGCAGATTTTTGTGTTTTAAGCATGTGCAACAAATTCTGATCTGTATCTGGTGTTATTAAAAAAAATCTGATTTTTTTTTTGTGGCTAGCCCAGAAATTACTGGATTGTGCCTGTAAAATCTTCTCACCATATTAGGGATGGGACGATAACCGGTTTCACGATAAACCATGAATAAAATATACTGACGGTTAGTACTATCGTTTAAAATTGAATTATCATTAAAACCGTGTTTGATTATCGCGATTTTAATAACTCACTGTAAATCCCGTCTGCCAATCTGACGCAGGCGAAACAAAAAGTCACTGTGCAAAAGAAACACTTCAAATCTGCGAGTCATCTGACCATCACCCACTGTTGTATAGCGAACGCAAGGCAAGTTAACTTCGACCTCAAACCAAAACTACTTCTGGGAAACAATTGGGCACAAAATGTTGTTTTGAGTTTAAACATTTTATGTCACTCACTTGAAATAGACGTGAAGCTTCCGCGAAGAAAAGTTTGCAGCAAGTGGCTTTGAGCCAAAGACGAACGAACAACTTCAAATAAGAGGTATTAAGAGTGAAATTTTAAGGTATTATAATGTATAGATACATCACGTATTACACTGATTTAATTTTTACCACATTATTACGGGGACATTGGATTGATAATGAGGTTAGCTAATGTTTTAAATCTTACCTGTTTATAAATACAATTTGTAAAACAATCGTCCAGACAAGATATATCACACCAATATTATTAAACTCTGTAAACAATAAATCAACTCGATTTAATTTTCATTCAATCAAAAACCGGAGACGCAAGACGGCAAGTTGTATTTGAATGAAACGAGACCGTTTAGGTGTGGATGTGTGCTGTGTAATAATGCGTTGCTATTGACGACGGGGATTATAAAGAGAAACGCCATAGAATAGGAACTTGCTTATAAAACTGCATAGAGCTGCTCGTTTTATTTGTTGTTTGTTGATTTTCAATTATAAAACTTGTAATGTTTTCAGTGTGAGTATCAATTCTTTTGATCACCTTCATCTAATTTTAACAAAACTGTGATAATATTGATAATCACAATAATTTTGGACACTATAATCGTGATATCAAATTTTTATACCGTCCCATCCCTACACCTTACTAGCCAAACCTATTTTTGCCTTCGTTTTTTGTTAATGCCTTATTAAATTAGACAGTGTACATGAGACAGAAAACAACAGGATAGAGAGAGAGTTGAACAGGACTGGCAAAGGACCTCGTGCCTTGAACTCGGGTCGCCTGAGCGACACGGACGAAAAAAATATGGTCCACATTGCAGCTTATTCTGGCCAAGAACCGCCTACTTAAACATATGCCGCCTGACTGACATGTATGGTCAGTCATGGCTTGTTTTGATCTTACATGCTGTTTAATAGTGGTTCAGTATGCCGCAGAACTTTAAACAGTATATCAACCTATTACCTTGTAATCAGCCAATTAGGATAAGTGCTTTCCAGTTTTCTATGTAGCAGGTCAGTGGATGGACAGTAAACTAGCTGACTCGTGACTACATAGTGGACATCTACACAGTGAATAATGAAGAATACACACACCAAAAGCATTTCACTGCATCCTCTGCAACTTTGTGCAATGAGAAACTATTGTGGAATTAGGAAGAATATTCAAAAGGTCAGGAGAACTGGGGGAAAATCTAGCGGCCAGATATGGATAAAGGTTTGAGAATCAAATCGATCCTGGGTGCATACTCACCGTTTGACATTTTACTTCCATCACTTCCTTTGCAGTTGTGCATAAGTTAAGACTCCCATATTCTTCTGGCACCACAGCAGTGTTTAATTGGCATTCCTAAATAGTTTTGGTTAATTGCGTTTTCTCTAATTTGCCTCCTGAAGCTGTGATTTAAATTTAAATTGGACATGGTAATCGCATCAATTAAAAACGTTAGAAATACCATGGTCTCAAAAGAAATTATATCAAGTAAATCTGAACACTTTTTTCAAAGAATAAAGGTCTTTTTAGAGTCCATCCAGGCTAACATGTCCACTTCAGATCACCAACAGTAATAAAATGCCTCCACAAGATCAACCTTCAACCTCTCTCTATTGTTATGGAAAAAAACAGCCAATCATGCCGAAAAAAAGCTGTATTCAGGTCCCCGCAGGTTAGAGCACTTATTTTCTCAATGCTGTTTATGAAAATGATTTCAGCTGTGCTCGACGAGGGCAGACAGGGCAGGAAATTAGTGTTAAGAGGCTGTAGGATTTGCTGTATTGTAGCGATTAGGTAATGAAGTCAGCCCTCTTTCCCTATAGACAGGCTGTCTGCGTCGTCTGCAGGCCATAACCAGTAGTTATAAGTTATGATAAAATAAGCCTCACTTTATGGATGGCTGATTGTGTAATGTGGCACAGTGGGCTGTAATTTTCCATGATTGTGTTCGTGCAAAAATCCTGTACCCCTTGGTCTCCAACATATAATTCACCACAAAAAAAGTGTATTTAATATTAAACTTTAATATTTAAACACTTTAAAGGGTTAGTTCACCCAAGAATGTTCATTCAAAAAAGTATTCTCGTCGCTTCATAACATTTAAGGTTAAACCAATGTAGTTAAATGGACTATTTTAACTATGTTTTTACTAGCTTTCTGGACCTTGAAAGTGATAATCGCGCTGTCTATGTCTATCATACATTGTCACTGATATGTCACTATAAATTAAGAAATCATTTTAATTTCAAATACTATCACTGACAACAGTTTTCCGAGCCAGAATATTGTCGTTTAAAAAGTGAAGTTGCAGCCCGCAACTAATGTTGATGTTGTCATTTTTTTATTTTTTTGGTCTGATACATCCTAATTTGAAAGTGATTGCAATACCAGTTTTGGCCACAATCTTGCATGCAGCTGCTTTAAGTAACATGCCAAAACTTAAAGAACATTTTTTGCATTTTTTTAATTTATCTGGATTAATGTTGATTTAAAAATGAAATCGCTACTACATGAAGTAATGTTAAAGTTTTAGTTCACCCCAAAATGAAAATTCTGTCAGTAATTACTCACCCTCACGTTGTTCTAACCCCGTAAGACTTCGAAAAGTTAAAGACATAATTAAAATAGTCCAAGTGACCACAGTGACTCAATCTTAAATTTATCAAGCGACGGTAATATGTTTTGTGCGCAAACAAACAAACAAACAAAAATAACGACTTTATTCAACTATTCATTTCCTTCTCTGTTGGCCTTGAGATTTCATGTGGTAAAACTGTGCACGCTTCTAGGTCGTACGTGGATAAAACATGGGTTGTGAAAACCATTTTATGTTGACTCTGAAATTGTAGGATTAGAATTCCCCTTCAGCTAATTATATCATTTTGGGGAACAGGATCGAAAGGATTTTGTGCAACCTCACCAAAATTACCATATCTCTGTGTGATTTTGGTGTTGAGTTTTGCACATTACATTTTGACCAGTCCCTCTGCTTCTGACTTTTTCATGATTGTCTTACAGAGTTTCCTGAGGAATCAACAAGGCTTTGCCCTTAAACATGTTTCCTAACACAAACACGCGAGACAATAGACAGAGTCCCCATGTGTTTGTTTTGTTACAAGTTGTTTGCCCTTTAGCCAGGACAGAATCATTTCTGTACACAGTTTAGCCCCAGAGGTTGTCATGATCTGAATTTTTTTTTTTTGCCACCTCCTCCTCATTCTTTCTCTACCTCACATTTGTTTTTCACTCTTCTCATGTGTTTACCACCCAGATGTTCTCAATTGGATTATCGTGTGACAGCATTGCAAACAGAATAGCTGCAGGCGCCGAGCTTTGAAGGCTGTCAGAGCCATAAGTTAAGGATTTTTTGCCCTCTTTCTTTCTCTAAATCCCATTCTACATTTCTTTCTGACGTTCATCCATACAGTTACATCGCTTTTTTTTTACTTTGCTTTCCTTTAAAACTTAAGAAAACCTTCCTATACCTCTTACTTTTTCTCTCTTTCTATTTTTTGGCTAGTCTCATACATTACTTCATCAGTTCATACATTACTTCAATGTACAGTATAGGCTAGGCGATGCGGCCTAAAAGAAAAATCCAGATTTTTTTTCACACAAAATCTGATTTAAACTTACTTTACCTACTTAAAATCAATCTGCAGATTACAAGTTTTATCAAGTTTTAATTTTGTTTTGTTTTTTCTTTCTGGGATTTGATCTAGATTTCCCTCTTGGGGTTAAAGTGCTATCAGAAACAACAAGCCAACAATTCAGTGAAAATGTAACATAACATAACATAAAAAAAATAAAAACCTTGCATCACAGCAATTGCAAAGTGCAAAGCGCATTGTCAATTAAGATTCTATTAAGTTTGGTAACAATGCAATGTTTACATGGTACAATGACTGGTAAACTTCTGTTTTTATTATTGCTTGACACAAATTTCACAATTTCAATTCAATTCTTGTGATTCAATTCCGATCTTGATTCAATATAAATTCCTTTGTTATAAATTTTATGTACAGTAAATCCGAAGATAAACATATATAAATATAATATGTTTTTTATAATAAACGTTTTAATATTTTAATGATATAAAAAATATAATAAATATGTAATATATTTATAATATTTAGCATAATACTCCCCTCTATAGCAACGTTCATTTGTGTATCTCTATGGCCAACACAAGAGCCCGTTTCTGAACCTACGGCAGCCCAGAGGGAGCATCTGCGAATGTTAAAGAGAAAAACTATTTTCATTCAAACAAATTGATGTAAACTTACACATTCAAGTTAGCATCTCGATTTATCGCCCAGCCCTAGTACAGTAGGTCTGAGTAGCATCTATGGGTTTTACTAGAGAAGAGCCAATTACAGAGTTGATTTGACTGGTGGTGTGTCCAGGCATGGTCCTCATTACTTCCAGTTCGCTCTCATTTGGTCTCTTGTTTTTCTTCTTTTACTCCTCAGAAACTTTCCAGAGTGATATTTGGTCTTGCCCAAGCAGTTTATCAGTAGATCCCTTTTCGTTGCCAGTGGAAACTTGCATCACACTTCTTTGGAATGGCATCAACAGTTATGAATTGTGTACAAAACATCACATTCGTCAGGTTTGAAGAGATTCCCCATCATATTTTTTTCCTTGGGGTATGATTGAGGCTGGAAAAGCAGCACAGATTTCTATTCAGATGTGAGTAATCTGACTGCCAGGAGCGAGTCTGAAGGCAGAGCTTGAGTTCATGTGAAACTCGATAAGATGAAATCCTTCATGAGTTTGTGAAAAGGGACAAACACAATAGAGATATAAATGGAGCAGGGTTTTTTTTTCCAGTGGGAGATCTGACTCAGACATTCATATTCATGTAAATCACACATGTAAGGGAATTGCTCATTGTTCTAGAAATCAAACAAACGGGTTTGAAGTAGATGCGTGTCATGATGAGCGACTCTAACAGGCGTCTTCAGTTTCGCAGTCATTTTCTCAGGCTCTCTGGGCAATGAGCCGTCCTATAGTAGTTTATCGAGTCACTCCATCTAGATCTCTCGCTCATCTCAGGGGGTGAGAGAGCGAGAGATTTAAATGTTTTTAATGTGCGAACAGCAGGTATGTTTTATTCATGAGGAGAGCATATACGGTCTGCCACACACAGTCTTTCCCAGACATTATGGGAGATTTATAAACAATCTTTAACTTTTGACCATTGAAAGCTATAAATTCCAGTTTTGAATTGCAATTGACCTATGGCTAAGCCACGCCCCCTCCACTCACTCGGACAAACAGTCAACATTCGGGGACAGGCGCTATGGCAGCTGTCACAGTAGGAGACATTTCACAGGAGGCAATTGGTGATTTTTGGAGACAGAAAGATTATATATCATCTCAAAGTCACCTAAAGGGCCTTAACTATGCATTGGAGGGTTATATTAATAATTTTATTGTTGAGAAGGTCGATGAAAAGCTTCAGCTCCAGGCAAAAATGTACAGGTCACAGTGTAAACGTGATAAACCGCATATCGTTGCCATCACTCGATTAGTTGCTACAGTATTTACATGAATCATTTAGCATAACATTGTTAACATTTGTTATCTTGGTTATTTACAGATACGTTAATGAAGCTAAGTGACATGATGAACAACACTGCTAGAAGCTGACGTTAACATTTTGCAATGGTTAGGCTAATGTTAGCTTAACGTTACGTTAGAGATTTTACAGATAACGTTCAAATACGTTGTTGACTTAACTTAGAACAGATGTGGAGTTTCATTTATCCACGTTTAATTGGTTTTGTGGTCTACCGACCATAACTTAACCGTATGACTTAATCCAGGACTTATCTCTGGTTGGTGATGTGGCTTAAGAAAGGGTAAAAAAAATACACACCGTCGCCCAGCGTCTTGGGAACCTAGTGTTGGAGTTGCATGTACCCCATGCACACCGTTTGACCATTTTAAACTTAAAATGACAAGAAAAAACAAATGAAAACTGATTAACTGCAACACATTTCAATGGACGTAAGAGAGAATGTCCGAGTGTATGGGTTAGCTGCGCACTAATTTGATTGGCTTGTTGCGTTTGAGGGCGTGGCTTAGCCATAGGCCAATTCTCAGGCTTAGTTTTGCTTTAATAGACATTGGCAAAATGTGATGGATACCAAATGAAACAGTTGTGTATTATACATTTGTATATGATACAACAGCTGTATATCTTACAAGAGAGAGTTGTGTTAGTCATCCATATTCTCTGCTTGAGATCAAGACCGTTGCATAAGCTCATTTCTAAAATCTGGTTATGCTTGCTATCTAGTGCAAACAGATGGAGGGACCTTGTAAGTGATTTTTTGAATTGCTCCATTAAGGCCACGGCTTGCGTTAAACACAGAGCATCAGAATACTTTAGCATGATGCTATGCTAACAGCGCAGTTTTGCTGAAAGCGTAGAACTACATAACAGGCATAAATGAATGACCTGAAGATTCACAGATATTAATGATCGACACGTCATTGACAGACGTTTTAGCACTCTGGGTTAGCATACTGAATCTAAAACTACAGGTTTATTGGTAGACAACTCATTAGGTTTTGGAACAGAGCTATAATGTGAGGTTTGAAACGTAACTACATTTAAGTGTTAAAAATGCCCGTTAAATCACTCTCAAAAATGAAAATATTTGTCATCGCTGAAACCTTTTCTTTGTTGATGAATCACCCTCCTCGCCCTCACCCGCTAGTAATCTCTCCCCCTCCTCACATTTATGGCAGACACGCCGCCCCCCCATGAAGTCAAATACGCCATATATAATCTCCAAGTCTTCCTTCATAACCTGCTCCCTACTGTTATAGCAAGGCAGCTCGGCCACGATTTTTGCTCTAATCTACGATCTTTCTTATGACTTTATTTCCATTCTTCTTCCAGGATTAATTCCTCATATTAGCTTTAATTACACAAATGGCTCTGTATCTTATTAATCTCTTCATAGCAGACGGAGCACAGCTTTGCACACCATTGGTTATACAATAATTGAATGAGATTTTAAACCACCAATTAAGTCAAGCAGCAGGAGAGAGGAAATCCCTTGGTGGGCGAGCCATTAGTAATAATGTTTGACATTTTCACCACCACAAAATGGAAGCATTGGGCTAGCAATACATAACTG
>JAQIUQ010006897.1:0-26572 GCA_030378365.1 Hybognathus amarus | reverse complement strand
CATGTTAGTAAATGCCCCTTGTGGAAGTAACAAGTGTATTCAGAGACTGTCTCGGCTCAATGTAGTGCAATCTCTGCCCCCTGAGTAGGGAACGGAGATGACGCGAGGCAGCCACGCACAATGGGTTGGAGAAAGCTGATCCCTCTCCCTAGTATTAACAATTAGCCAATGGCATGATACAGTGCTCCGGCTGCCCAGAATCCCAGAGCGCACTCCCGCCCCACGCCTGTGCAGAAAAGGAGGAAGTGAATGCAACCCACATGTCTTCCGCCTAGGAAGCCACTGAACTCAGGCGTCACTCAGCGGTACAGCAGAAGTGGCAGGAAGACGTAACAAAAAAACCAGACCCCTGAACTGAAAGGCTTACAGCTCAGGAAGTCTGAAACTCCCACACAGCAACAGACTCAAGGACACTGGTACACATATCCCGGGAGGGACATGCTACCAGATGCTGATTGAGGAGGACTGACCGAGACGCATGTGGCCGACGTGGAGGGAGGACACATGAGATCACTGGCGCCAACTCCAGGTGGCGATTCGGACTCCAGGGGTGGCAGATGGCTTGGCGAGCAAAAGGACACATGCTCAGAGAGGCTACAGTGGAGAAGAATACATTACAGTTACCAGGGGAACCGTGACATCAGGCATGAGCCGCACGGGAGAGGACAGATTAGCAGTGGTGCCCGCATCACTAAGTGCTGGAGACTCAGGATGAGCCTAGGCTACCTGAGGAAATATCGCACTATCCCACTCGAGGAGTGGAACGCCAGCAAGCCAGACACTGAGCTGTTCAGTACTGGTGAAGGCAAGACGCTAGAGGACATTACCAATGCGCAGATTATAGTACGCGAGGTGTTCTGGTGTCGCTCAGCTGGAGCTCTGCAAATGTCTGTTAGCAAAGGCGCTCATGATTAGCTCAGAGTAAGCCAGATTCTAGTGGAGCTGCCGTCACATCAAGGGATGGCGCCTCTGGCTGCTGGAAGAGAAGCAATAGCGTCCACTATCCAGTGAGACAGCTGTTGCTTTGAGAGAGCCTCCCTTCTGGCTCCCCCCATGACAGACAAAGAGCTGTTCCCCAGGATCCTGCAAGCACTGCGTGCTGGCTGTTGAACGCAAAGCTGCGGAGCCTGGCACGCACCGGGACAGAGCAGTGTCAAGGCTGGCGGTTCTGCCTCCTCAGGGCAGCGCTTGCAGGGTCACCACCTGATTCCGGAAGGGAGTGGGGGGTACCTTGCATCATCCAGGTCCCTGGGTCTCAAGATCACGTGAGAGCAACCCTTCCTGCCCCCAACTCCAGGCACGTTTCTCAACGGATAATGCGTACAGGTCCCTCCCCCTCTGAAGGAGGCCACTACCAGGAGTGCTGTCCCCATAAGGACTTCGAACTTAACTCTGACCGAATTGCAAAGGCTCAAGGGGAGGCCTCTGCAGAGCACTTATACCCACCGTAGAGGTCCCAAGAGGGCACAAGGGAGGGCGAGGTGCATTGAACCTGCGCGTCTCCCCCCAGGAACCTCATGACCAGGCTCATGGCTTCCCTTAGACTCACCTCTTCACCTGGCATCATGAGACGCCTGCCAACGGCCGCTGACGGTAAACCTTTAAGGGTGGGGGGCGGCAGCCTACGCCTCCAACCCTCCTTGCAGGAAGGAAGCACGACACCGATCGAACACTTCCGGGTGTCTCCCCGAGAGAAGAGCACCGGTTGACGAAGAGGTTCCACTTCAACGCGTAAGGTGTCACATGGACGACGCTCCTGGCGAAAGTGATGGTTGCCGCAGGTGGCAGCGGACTCAAACCTGCCTCGTCCCGTCCAGGAGCCACACATGTAGTCTCCAGAGGTCCAGAGGCGAGGGTGCTACCAGAGTGCCCCGTCTCTGAGTGAGTAGATCTTGTCTCTAGAGGGATGAGGCCAAGGAGGTGCTGTCGCGAGGAGCATGCAGCTTTGGAGACCACGTCGGGCTGGGCCGATGAGGGCTAACCAAAGCAAGACCTGCACCTCCGTCCCTCGCCATCTTCAGCAGACACCTGTGCGAGAAAGGCTCACTGCGGGAGCAGCAGTACTCTGCGTGGGCCCGCCGATTGCCAGCTGTGCACCAGCCGCATCTGTGCCCCAGCATGCCCTCTGGACAGGGATATAAAACTGGGCGCAGTGGCATGGTCCCCGGAGGCGAACAGGTCTGATCCTGTGCCTACCCGAACTGGTCCCAGATCAGCTGGACCGTCTGGGGATGGAGTCGCCATTCGCGAGAGATAGGGCGGACCCGTGACCGCTCGTCGGCCGCCCAGGTTCCGGTCTCCTGGAATGTACACTGCACAAAGGGACCTCAGGTGCTTCTGACTCCATAGCAGGAGGTGGCGAGCTGAGCTGCGACATTCGACGTGAGCGTAGACCACCCTGGTGGCTGAAGTACGCTACTGTAGCGGTATTGTCTGAACGGACGAGTACATGTTGACCCCTGAGCAGTGCTCGAAGCGGTGCAGGGCCAGGTGTACTGCCAGCAGCTCGAGGCAATTGAAGTGCATGAGGCGCTGGGGTCCTGTCCAGGAACCCGCGGCTGCATGCCCATTGCACATGGCACCCCAGACCCGTGGTGGATGCAACCGTGGAGCAGACGAGATGCCTGGAACTCGCTGAAGAGGGACCCCTGCCCGTAAAAAGCTGAGGTTCGACCACGGGAAGAAGGTATGGCGGCATGCTGGAGTCACTAGATCTCGGAGCGAGCCGCGATGCCATGCCCACCTCGGGACGCGATCGCAAAGCCACAGCTGAAGCGGTCTCATATGAAGCAGTCCGAGCGGTGTTGCCGCGGCTGCGGATCCCATATGCCCAGGAGCCTCTGAAAAAGTTTCAGTGGGACCGCACTCTTGCCTTCGGATTGGCGAAGACAAGCCAGCAGTGAGAGCGCACGCCTGTTCGTGAGCTGCGCGGACATGGCGACCAGAGTCTATCTCCAGGCCGGAGAGAGATCCTCTGTACGGGCAGAGTTTGCTCTTCTCCCGGCTCGACCCGGAAGGCCCAGACGGGACAGATGCTGAAGCACCAGGTCTCTGTGTTCGCAAACCTGATCTCGAGAGTGTGCTCAGGATCAGCCAATCGTCAAGGTAATTCAGGATGCGAACCCCGTGTTCGCGAAGGGGAACAAGGGCTGCCTCGACGATGGAAGTACGCTGTCATTCAGGTCTATCGCTGCAAAACCAATCCTGGGGCTGAATGCATTCAAAAATGCGTCTGGCCGTAAGCATCTTGAACGGTAGTCTGTGAAGAGTACGAGTTCAACACATGGAGATCTGGGATCGGTCGTCAAACCCCACCGGTCTTCTTGGGGACAATGAAGTAGGGCTGTAGAACCCTGACTTCATCTTGGCTGGAGGGACTGTCTCAATTGCACCCTTCGCAAGCAGGGTAGCAATCTCCGCTCTCAGGACCTGGGCATTGCCACCGACCATCGTATAGCGGACTCCCCCGGATGGGAGGAGCCACGCGAACTGAATTGCGTAAGCCGAGCCTGATCGTTCGGGCGACCCAACGGGACAGATTGGGAGCTCTTCAGCCAAGCTCTCAAACACTGATCCAGTGGAATCATCTGAGCCACAGACGTCCCCCCGGAGGGGCAGCGGGGCGGAGAGACCCGGCAGCCGCGGAGGTGTACCTAGAGTTCCCAGCGGGGTTCAGGTGTCGGCCCGACAAACCGACGGGAAACCCGCGGGTTCGAGGCCGGGTTCGGGTCGAAAATATAAGCAAATGACTCGGGTCGGGGTCGAACCTCGGGCTTAATCTTTCCCACCCAGTAAAAAAACAAACAAATTATTATAATCATCGCTGCTGTTCACCGTAAAGAAAGTCTGGCTGCTGCATGCAAAGTCCATCGCGGGTGGCTGGCAGAAAGGAGAACACGCCTCAGTCTATCCACTGTGGACGCACTGATCTTCCTCCACGATGCCTATTATAAGCATATGGTTATGTTTGTAGGCTAGGTCTATTTTGTTTCAGAACTCGTCAGCCCACCTGCTGGTTCAAAACGCGGTCGGAAGACTAGGAAAAGGAAAAGAGAATCTGACTGCGTGAGAAACCTGACAGGAGTCCCGCTCTCGGTCAAGCTTTATACTCATTGGCGCGAGCCTCCAAAGCAGCACTGGACTGCAACGGTGATGCTGACCTGACGATCTCTGTCGATGGATTAGTAAGTCAGACCTTTCTAAGTTTGTGCTCATTTTATTTGTGATTTCACCGTAATGAATAGACGCTGCCAGGCAAGGTAGACTGTACTGGAGCGCGTGCGCGTCCGAGTCGGGCCGGGCCGGGTCCGGGCGCAGATAATTCATGTCTGATGTGTCGGGTTACATCGGGTCGGGCTTCAAAAGCCACGGGCCAGGTCGGGTCGGGTAATAATTTTCAGGCCCGTTGAGAGCTTAGTGTTACCCCCGGGTGCACAATCGAACTCCGCTCCCGACAGAGGAGACCATGGAAGGACCAGCGTTCCACGGGGGTCTGCTCAGCCAGGGGTTTGGCGATAGAGGGGGATGGAAGCGTGGTCCGGGACGACACACTCCCATCCGCACCCTCGGAGACGAGAGGAGAATGAGAGTAGCGAGGCACGGGGCGCTGCGCCTTTCATCTTGCTCTGTGTGCTCAGAGATGGAATGCAGCTCTTTGAGAAAAGGTTCTCCCCAAGCCCTCCACCGGGGGAAGGAGTAGGCCTGCGACTACTCCCTGAACAACTGCAGCCACATCTGTGACTTGCCCGTCACTGGAGCGACGCAGCAGGACTGCGGGGCTGGTACGGGCAGGGCGCGCCTCCCTGCGACTCACCTCCATGGCACGGCCCACTGCTGCTGGGGCTAGACAGGAGGGGGCGGAAGTCCGCAAGAGGGCGCATTCGGCGGCAAGCGAGCTGAGGCGTCTGAACCAGCGGCTGGTTTTGGCAGCAGAAAGCCGTAGGGTCAGAAAAAAAGCCACAGTCCACTTCGGGGCGGCCGAGAACTGTTGGGCAGAGTTCTCGACCGCGCCGCCCGAAGAGGCCAGCCTGGGATATGGGGAAGTTGAGGAAACTGGTTCACTCAGCCTTGCGCACATCAACCAGGTTGAGCCGGAAATGTCTGACCACGCATGTGGACATCACCTGACTCAGGGAGCATGCGGTCACCTTCGTTGCTCCGGTGACGGCAGGCAGCTCAAGGATGAGCCCTGAATCAGCCCTACCCTCGTGCATGTCACTGCACACCCCAAAGGATGGCAATAACACACAGTGAGGTGGCAGCCTGCCTAGGTCCCGCCCACCGGAGTAGACAAGGATCTCACGGGCACCTGAAGGGGTGCTTGGGGTCGCCACGCCAGGTGGAGCGCGCCTGTGGAACACCTGAGTGTTGCCAGCAGACCACTGCACAGGGGGGACCCCATGTGTACCCTGAGACTGTGGCCTGCTACGAGGGCACTGAACAGTCGTGAAAGTCAAAGGAGACTTCCACGATGTCATGGCCTCTTCATGCGCATTCGGGGTTGAAAGGATTTGGGTTCGCCACCCAAAACCAATCATTAGCCAAAAGTGCTTGGGACATGGCAGAATTTTCCACACAAACCCAACACTCGTGGCAGCCCGGGAAGCATAGTTGTGAACTCTGAATGTAACTCGCTATGCCAGCACATCCGAGGACAGCAGCACAGGACGAGCCAAATGCAGAGAACTACAGCTCACCTTGTGATAAGCGATAAACATGATTTCCCATCAACTGGGGGACCAAATGAGAACGCGGGCCCTTATTCTAAATTACACATATATATATATATATATATATTTTATTATTTTTATTTTTTAATTTTTTTTGCAGCCACGCACTCACTCTGGCCACGTGGGTTGCAACGTGAAGACGGGGTGTGGAACGAGGAATTTTCAGTCGGTTAAATTCCACACCTGATGTCTACAATACATTGCGATGGTCATGTTCCCACTGAGAGAACGTGACACACCCACGAGGCGCCGTCTGAGCGCCTGATCGAAGCCCAAACACGTCAAACAGCGCTCGCGCCCATCAGCTGAATTTATCAGAATACCGCACTCAGAAATACACGGGCAGATCGTCTTTAGAAAGACGCGTCTTAAAAAGACGTGCCGTGTGCACACTCTTTAGTGAAAGGAGAAAACTCTGTGGATGCTCAAGCGACCAAGGAGAGACACACACACTGGCAGACCACGTGCTCAGATCGCAGGCAATGTGAAACTCGCTGGATACCGCCATCACACTAACACCAGAGAGTTCGCTCGTCTTCGAAGAGGTGAGTCACAGTAGTAACTCAAATCATGTGGCTTGTGAGAGTGAAGAATTTCTCTTGGCTCCGAAGCGAAAACATTACTGCGGTTGCAATCCGCTTCCTCCTTTTATACCCACGCGGTGGAGCGGAGTACGCTATGCAAATTCCGCAGCCCCAAGGCATTATCATGCCATTGGCTCGTTAGATACTCTGAAAGGGATTGGCTCTCTATACCGAAACCCCATTCTCCGTCACTCCTGACGTAACTCGGAGTGACTACGAAAGGGAACTACAAATAATCAACTTTTTATTTTTTGATTTGATTTGATTTTTTAAAGAAAAAAATTCAAACTAAATTAGCCAATAATTATTAGCATTTTGGTGCCTTGTTTGGATTCTAATAAATTATACAGGTGCAAAAAGAAATGTTTTATATAGTTACAATGTTGTACCTCCACAATCCACAACCATATACTGTGTTCCAGGATCATTTTCCAGTGTTTCTTCACTTTGGCACTCTGCTATGAAGCCCTCTTTTGGCAGTTGCTTACAGTACACAGAAGCAGCTTCTGGCTCTAAGGCAATGACAAGTTTTCAGGCTCAACTCTGTCACCAGACCTGCCTAAAAGACATGTATGATGATATGTGTTACTATATCTTATAACAATGGCTGCAATATAGCATATGATAACAGTCAGTTCTCATTGTCAACACGTTGAATTTATATTACAAGAGTGTTTTTATATAAAGATAATTCAAAGAAAACATGACACTTAAGCTGAAATCTCCCATTTGTTCTCCTGGCCAGAGGAAACAATTGATATTATCTGTGTGTTTGTGTGTGTAACTGCCTGAATGATGAGTACTTGACAATATTATAGCAGGTTGAACCAGTTATTTTGATAATCCCCTTTAGACATTCTGTTGACTATTAGTAACTTTTTAACAACAGGTCACATTACTGTATACTAATAATACTCTAATCTGTGTGTGTGTGTGTGTGTGTGTGTGTGTGTGTGTGTGTGTGTGTGTGTGTGTGTGTGTGTGTGTGTGTGTGTGTGTGTGTGTGTGTGTGTGTGTGTGTGTGTGTGTGTGTGTGTGTGTGAGAGAGAGACACCTAACCCCAGCTGTGTGTGTGTGTGTGGGTTGTGAGACACCTAACCCTAGCTGTGTGTGTGTGTGAGAGAGAGACACCTAACCCCAGCTGTGTTTGTGTGTGTGTGTGAGAGGACACCTAACCCCAGCCTGTGTGTGTGTGTGTGTGTGTGGTTGTGAGACACCTAACCCCAGCTGCTCCCCCGACAAGCTGGATGGTGCCTGGTATGGCTGAAAGTGCCATGAGTGTATGAATGAGTGAGTGAATTAGTGTATGAATGGGTGAATGTGAGGTGAAATGTAAAGCGCTTTGGTGGCCATTGAATCTGTGAAAGCGCTATATAAATGCAGTACCATTTACCATTGAGTTGTCCTGTGATAAACCTACCTCTTAAACTCACCCTCAGATAGCTGGCTTCTCCTCATAAACTGTTTGGCTGCTGTATCCCAGATCGCAGGAATGGTCAAGCACCCAGTAGCATCAGATGCAATGTAATCGTTTGAGATGTGTTTGTAATTTTGTTCATTACACTGACTCTCTGAGGGTATTTCACACCTCTCTGAGAAAACTGTAATTGCTTTCATTTGTGCTCAATTCACAGCTGTTAACATCAAATGCCTACTGAATTACCTCTTCAAAGAGTACAAAATAAAATCATTCACATTCATACTGAACCATATCTCCTAGCTTACAGTAACATAAAAAATGCAAATAACTGGTAACAAGAAAAGTAAAATATAATGCCTTACTCTTCTATTAGTAGCTCTCATTTTGAAGTTTTCAAACAAATACCATTTCTTCTGCCTGTTGTCTTGTACTTGCCATCGTATATGTCTTTTGGGCTTCATAACCAAACTGCAAAAAGGTCTGATTTTCATCAAACAAAATGCATGTAGAAGTTTTACCATATTTCTGGGAACCCCCATGATTCCAGGTAGAAAGGAATATTTGATCCTGTTGAAGCTGCATAAATTTTAAAGGCCGTATCCACTGTGATGATGTGCCAAAATCTATAGCAATGTAAAGAGCTGAATCTGCCATTGTGTTTTCAGGTTTGTGAGAAGCTGTTCAAATCAGTGCACTGCTGTTCTCTGAAAATTACTCTTGTCCTTGCTCTTTTATAGTCTAGAATTTAGTTTTACTTTTGTTAATCCACCCACTCACACAAGGAGGTGGAGTAACCTAAGTATTGGAACATGAAAAGAATGCAGAACTTTATATTTAAAAAAACTTCCAGACTGTAATGACTTCAGCACAAACAATTATTTGGAATTGGAAATCTTGAGCTTTACTCGTAAGGACTGTTGGATAGGGGACACTTGCCTTGGTGGGCCTGTCAGATCCCAGGAACTCAGTCAGACACAGTTCTTTCCTTTGATGTTACTTTACTGTAGTATAGAAGCATGGAATATGTGTACCAGTGTACCAGTGGCGGTGCTACATTGAATGGCACCCTGGGAACACCCCCCTTTTGGAAATATTATTTCTCATTTTGCTACAAACTCTTTATTAGAATGTTTAAAACACACATGAGAATCCAAGTTATTTATTCAAATGGTTTGTTTCCTGTTTTTTACACTTCTGGGCTTTGGGGTCTATACGACCCCAACTATTCGATTGAGTAATTGTACAAAAAATATACATTTTAATCATACAAATAATATATAATTTTTTTTGGTTTAAGTAGCAATATGATGGGGCTTCTGTCAAATGATTAATGGCTTTTTAATAAATGATGATTGATGGTGACCTTTGACCCGCCCCTCCCCGTGCCCTCTGTTTGACCTGGCCCCTCCTCCCTGCGTCCTTGGGTGACCTTGTGACCTATGACCTGGTGCTGTAATTGTATAATAGGTGTGGTATGTCTCAGTCCTCGTGATTATAAGGGAATCATTGATATGATGTAAAATTTTATGTTTGAACGGGTTCGTCCCACCACATTCCAGAGCAGATTGGGGATTGCTGCAAAGCGGAGAAAGTGAGATATCAAATGCGTTACACTCGAAGTTTAAAAGCATTCTTTAAAAGTCTATAAATGAAATGGTTATTTACATTTAGACATTTACAAATATCTCGCACTGAATGAGATTTGAAAAGCATTCTTTAAAATGGTATAAATATAGTATGTACTATTGCACACTAAAGTTGAAAAACATTCTTTAACAGTTTAATTATTATAATATTACATAAAATGGGATGCTAATTCTTAACAAAAAAAATTTAAAAACAAAAAATTAACTTTAATTTTAAATTTGATCGATTTTTAAGCGCAGGAGATTAGGCAAATGACCGTTTTAGACAGGAGGTTGGCTGGAGATTTCATCTGGCCAAGCAGGCAGCCTATGAGTGTGCATCAGTCTTGCAATTGTGTGATTCATCAGTGACGTCTAGATAGAAATGATAGATTACTACTTCTAGATACTACCATAACAGAATATAAAAATGGATATCCGAAATATATGACAAGCCTGTCCCGCAGTTTTCCACATGCGACCATCCAACAACAACTGCAACCATCCAACAGCAACTCAGCAGACTTACCAGGTCCCAACACAACACCGAACGGCTGTTCTGGCACTCGTCCCCCAGCCTAAGCACGCCTGAACCCCGAAGACGAATGCCTCTCGACTCTTGGTGAGGATAAACCGAATCAGGTGAAATGTTAAGACGTTTTCCTCTTCGCATTTGCGGCAACCAGCAACGGTATATTTTTTGCGACATGGTATATGTCTTGTGAGTGGGTGGAATACTCCGTGGAGCGCAGATGCGGCATTTTGTTTCTCATGCAGAAAATACTTAATTTCACCTTCAGACTCCGCTTTCACTGTTAAGGGGCTTCAGTGATTGGAAGCACACAGTAGAGGCGGGAAAAAGCCTAAATAAACATGCTGCGCTCAAAAGAACATATGACAAGTACAGTGCTCTGGAAGAGAGAGAGAAAAGCGGACTGAAAGTGGACAGGAGATTTCCACCCTACTTGAACAGTAACCAGTTAGCTATGAATCGCTACTATCTCTCCTCTATAGTGGACATGGTTGAATTTCTTGTGGGTGAATCATTTGCCACTCATGGGAAGCACAGATGCATTTGATAGTCTAACAGAGGGGGTAGTGGACTTTTCCTTTCGTTATTTGAATATACCCTCCGCAAAGACCCAGAGCTTAGGAGTGTTGTACAGACAATTCCATGCAATGCAACGTACACTTCTCACGACATTCAAAATGACGTTATTGCAAACATGAGCTGTCTGGTGACTGAAGAAATTGTACGAGAAGTTGCAGATTCATGGTACACAATCAAAGTAGATGGGACACATGACCCAACCGGAATGGAAAATATTTCCATTATCGTTCGCTCTGTCAAGGACAATTATCAAGTCACAGAACGACTTCTTTCCATGACAACAACTGAAAAAGGCGAATGCTGAAACCCTGACCAACAAAGTAATCGCAGAGCTTGAAAAGACTTGGCTGAGTACTTCTAAAATATTGAGCCAGGTGTACCATGGGGCATCCCTTATGTCTGGGAAAAACAGAGGAGTACAGAAAATCTTGCAGGACAAATTAGGAAGAGTGATTCCGTGACGTGCATTGCTTCAATCATCAGCTCCACCTTGTGGTTGTTCATGCAATATCCACCGAGCCTGCAGTTGAAGACTTCTTTAATGTGTGTAATTTGCTTTATAAATTCATTAAAAAGCCAACCGTCGCTGTCTTGTATGGCGGGCAGCAGCTTAAGAGACTACTTGAACAGCGGTGGACAGGGCATCTTCAAACAGTCAAAACAATTCTGAATTCTTTTCAAGACATCACTCAGTTGTTGGCACAGATCAATGGCAATCGCAGCTACAAGACAGAGGTGCGCATGGAAGCAGTTGGCCTGATTAAGGAAGTATCAGAGACGAGCTTTAAATTCATTGCCCATATGGTCTATAAGATTCTCTCAGCTGCTTGATGCTCCAAACAAATTGATGCAGTCAGAGGACATGGACCTGCTAAGTGCAGTCAAATTAGTTACATAATCCTGACTTCTTAGAGCTTTGGGAGAAGGCCGACGACAATGAAATGCCAAAACCTTCCAAACGAAAACGCACCATAAACAAAGGCCTTAAAGAATATCTGCTGGAGGAGAGCATTGGCCAGGCTCAAAGTGATTTGGGAGAAGAAGAAGAGCTTCGGCGGTTAGACGTGGTGCTTGCAGAAATGTGGTGATTGCAGAGTGTTTTGGAGGAAGAAACAGCAAGTTGGTTGAAGCACTTTCAGCTTTTGATCCAAACAATGACAGCACTTTTTTTGGATGCGCAACTCGTTCAAAGCATGCTACACTTAACTAATTCGGAAGTTGTTCATTCAGAATTTGCTGTGGCCCGAAGAATTTCTGCGTAAAGAACTGTCTGGATCGGTTTCAAGTGGCAAGAAGATGACTGATAAACAAATACTCCAGCCGGTATCATGCCACCCTTGAAGCTATGCCTAGTGTACTCGTTGCAATGAAATGTGCACTGACATTTGGAGCTTCTACAGCTATGTGCGAAAACTCGTTTTCTACTCTGAACAATGTGTTCACAGACAATCGAAGGAGCATGCTACATCAGTGAAAAGCACATTTAGTGCAACTGGCATTTGAAAGGGACTTGACTAGAAAATTTCGGGATGAATGGAACGACACTCTACTGAGAAGGTTCAACGACAGTAAGCACCACAGACTCCAGCTCTTCAAGCAGGTTGGTGTAATTTTATTTATTTTTGACTGCTTATTTCCACTATAACGCCGTCTTATATAATTGTGATTGTGTATAGTATATATATTGTTACGTTCCACACGTGTTTTGTGTTTGATTTCATTGTTCTGTGCAAGTCCTACTCAATTGGCTCCGAGCGGGATTCGAATCGATGTTCGCACGCAGCCACACACAGCTGGCCTATGACAGTTTTAGCCAGTGTTGATGTGCGTTCAGTGCAAAATTAAAACACTGTTTTTTCTTTCTTTTGTGCTATAATGGTGTAACGATAGGAATCGTTTTGTTAAATAGGGAAAATGACATGATACAGATGAAATTTCTAAATGGCCACTGAAACTTATGTGCTCCCCGTGCAGGAGGGATAGCCCACCCTGTTAAAATCATCATGTCTGCCGAAGCCTGAGCTTCTTCACATCATGTCTGCCGAGCCTGAGCTTCATGTTATGCCAGCTGTTCTTGTTTTTTTTTTACTTTAAAAAAATACTTGAGTATCTAAGTACATCAATTTTATACTTAAAACCAGAGTAAATGTACTTTGTTACATTCCATCACTGGTTATTTGGAAGATGAAACTAACAAAATGTATTGTCACAATACTAACAAATTGTTGTTGACTACAGCTGCTCTTGAAGGCTGCATTTATTTGATAAAAAATACAAAAAGACCCCAACAGTAATATTATTACACTTAGAAACAGCTGTTTTCTATGTGAATATAAAGTCGTCAAACTCAGGGCAGCCGCCCTTAGCGAATGCTGCTTCCATGTGGTCGCGTCCCAGACAGGAAGTGCAGAGGATGTGACGGTCTCCACCGAAGAGAGGGCCGCGGCACGATGTGCAGGTAGTTTGAAGCATTTGCAACAACGCCTCAGAAATTGCTCTTTTAGAAAGAGGATGAAGCAACGGCAAACACACTAATGCGTTAAAAGGATATAGTGTGCCAGATGGCACAGCAAGAAGAGAATATTTATTCTTATTTTTTTAAACAACTGTACTTGATATAAAGTTTAATTGCCATTTTTAAACTCAGCATCATTGAACTATGTAAAATTAGCCTTTTCCCCCCAAATCAACAGAAATCATTTTCAAGATGCAGGGCTGTTATATTTTATGATAGTGTTAGAAAGCAGGGACAGATAACAAATGTTATTTGTTCAGTGTTTTCTGTGGTTTATATTATTTTATTTAATTTTATAACTGAGATAATAAAATGCATTTTAGGGTTAATGTTAAAGAAATGCCACCCATTTAGTGGAATGGTTCTTCCACAGATTATTATTATTATTATTATTATTATTATTTTAATGGAGCCATTGTGCAAAAACTATGTCAGGTGTCATTTGCTGCAGTTTGCTGAAGCATTTCAAGAATTACAGGTAGAGAAGTATTACTGGAAGATTCGTGTTTACCCTCAAGAGCATCCAACAGAAAATATGAAAGCAAAAGTATTCTTCAGCACACCACAGACTATATCTGACTTTTGTGTTGTTTTGCCACATACATCACACCCACTGAGCCAATGCTTCCTGATATACAAGCTCTGACACGTATGAATGTTGTTCATTACTATGAAAATCCCACAACACACAGTCACAGTTCAACATATAGAGTCCATATCATATGAAGCAATGACAAATGGATGTCTAGTGAACATTACTCACCTTCAGTTTGGGGTAAAAACTTGACAGGATTACACAAAATACTGAATTCTATAAATGGAATAACAGTTATAAACATGACGAACCACGGTGGTGTCACACTCACTGTTATCTGTTAGTCACCGTCTGCACTACACTACCGGCTCACACCTGCACCCACTCCACCATTACCCACACATACCAATGATCTTCATCGTCATCGCTTACCATGTTCAGCTGTTGTCACCTTGTCTTCCCTAATTCATCTGTGCATTAAAGGGGTCATGACATGTTTTTTTTGTTTTGTTTTATTATGTTCCCTTAAGGTGCAATTACAGTATTACTATAGTTTTTTGTACAAAAAAATGAAAAAATGTAGTTATTTATGACATTTTCCCACCCTGTTTCTCACCTCTGATTCAAACAGCCTGTTTTGGGGTGTTTCCCTTTAAGACTTCAGTGTTCATACCGTTATGATTGGCTAACATCAGTGCTGCTTATGCATAAATTATTAACGTTAATCACTTTGTATCACATGCTACACAATGCACCACCACGTGAAACTTCGGTCTTCCGATCTTTTACCTTCGTGTCAATTCTCAATTGATTTTGATTCATGTGCGCGAGGGAGAGAGAGAGAGAGAGCGAGAGAAGAGCAAGACAGTTTGAAGGCGCTGTTGAAGGCTCGCTCGCTCTCTGCTCGTTCTTTCAGTAACATGCCCTGTCACACTCACTCACCGTTCAAATAAAGCTTTGGCACGTGTGGCATGGGGGCGTGGTTCGGCGGTGTCTGCAGCAGGAGAGCAGGGGAGGAGCCGAGCGGGAGGTAAGCGGATCAGAGTTCAAATGATGAACACCTGTCTGTGATTGCAGTGATTGGCGGTGGAGAACGTATTTAAGCGGGCCAGGTAAACGCTGCAGGGAGAGAGACTGGATCTTGTGTGTGTGTGTGTGTCGTGCCCAGCTGAAGAAAGCCCTTGATCTTCAACGGACGGAAAAGCTGTATTCAGTGGAAGGAGTGCTACGTCTGTGACGAGGAAGCTGTAGTCAGCGGGAAAGAGTTTTGTTACAAAGTGACTGTTTTTGTTTGTTGTGAAGTGCGCTTAGTCGCCGTGGAAAGAGTTTATTTTTGCTAAATAAAAACCCACACAAGATCCATCGCCGACCCCTTGTCTTCATCCATCACCCACACTGAACCTAGTAGATCATCACAGCGCGCTGCATATGCTGCAAATAAACTGCATCCGACTGCTTTCCCTGACGTCTGGAATCGATTCGGCAGCATATTCAAACATGTTGTTTGTCCACAGCAGCAACAGCACATCTGCGTGGCATCACAGTCATCTTGTAAACAGACCAACTCGCTGCACGCGAAATGAGGCGCAGTTGTCTTGCGCTGGAGGCGGTCATATGCAAACAACTGGTACGTCACTTCGTACCATGGATACCAGAACGAACTGTATTTAGAGCTTGATTAAATAAATGGTTCGTTTATAATGGGAGGACAGCTTAAGCTATGAAACTTGCAGGAAGTTTTAATAGTACATATGTCACCAGGTGACGAATCCAGTGGAACCAATTTCCGCTGGGAGTGTGTTCCCCGGGACAATTTCACTGACACACCGTGCTGGTTTGCTTGTTGTCAGTTGCCATGACAGCGGCAGCTGATGAGTTAAGCGGTACCAGGTGCAGTGTGTTTGGTGTGAGGGGTTGCGATTGGGAGACGTGGCCTAGTGAAGCAGTTAAAAGGCAAAGAAAGAGGCATTCAAGTGTGGTACTCCCCCGGGAGAAATCGACTCCTTTGGCAGTGGCTTGGATTTACTGGGATCTTTGGAGCGGGCTGTGAGGGTCTGACTGGAAAAGGGTGCAACGGTGGTTGTGGGAGTGCAAGCTGGAACATGAAATGGATGTGAAGTGAGTGAATTGTGGAGATTGAGTCAAGACTGGAGAATGTCATCATTCGAGAAAGAAAGATAAGTAATGAAACACCGGATCCGTGTGAATGCATGTCTTACACTGAATTGAATAAGGAATTGTGAAGTGTATTGACCATAAATATAATTGCCACTTAAGAGTGTGAACTGAGTCATCCTTGAAACCCTGATATCTTCTTCTGAGTGTGAAAGAGTATTGAAGACGCTGTTTTCCATGCTGTGCGAAGTCATCTGTATCTCTTCATCTTCTGAGTGTAGATTCAGCGCAACAGCGGAGGGATTGAACATTGAGTGAGTGCTGGCCTTATTGCACTAAGATTTGATAGTGGATTGCGGTGCCTGAATTGAAGTGTCACACAGTATTGGACTTGACGTGAAGTTGCAGTGTGTGGATGTACATGTTTATTTAACCGCCAGTATTCTCCAGTTCACATTCTCGCCCAGTGTTTGCTGAACGAAGCCCTTAGGTTGAATGTGTATTTTCCACTTCGGCCACCAGGTCCTGTGATATGGAAGTGGAGTGTGATTGTCCTGTTTAACTTGTCCTGTCTATCTAGATAGAAGGTTTCCCTGCCACTATCTTCTTGTGTGCTGCCTGTTCGGAGGAGAGACACACCCCAGCCTTAGTGTTGCCGTGGGAACAATCCAGTCCAGCTGTAAGCCCGGTTCTCCATTATACGAAAGGATCATGCTTGTTCTTGTATCAAATGCTCTGTCTATGTAAATAGAAGACTCTACCACCTTCTACCAACGCCTTCTTGTGTGCTCCCTGTTCGGAGGAGAGACACACCCCAGCCTTAGTGCTGCCTGTGTAGAGCAACCTGCTCCAGCCGTAAGCCCGATTCTCCATTATACGAAAGGATCATGTTCGTTCTTGTATCAAAGGCTCTGTCTATTTGAATAGAAGATTCTTCTGCCTCAGCCTTCTTGTGTGCTGCCTGTTCAGAGGAGAGACACATCCCAGCCGCAGCGCTGCCTGTTCAGAACCACCCGCTCCAGCCGTAAGTCCTTGTTTCGCCGTAATAGAATTGAACCTGTAAACTTGTCTCTGTCTTGGATTAGAGGGTACCCTTGTCTCTGGCTGGAGCCGTCAAGGGAGGAAAGACACACGGAGGACCTCACACCTGCTGTTTCAGTGACGCCACGGGGGACAGCACCCTACACGGAGGAGACTTACTTACCCGACTACCTACCTGGCCGGCAGCAAGTCCCCCTCCTTGACTCCATCGCCCCCTGTGCCGACCATCTACCGAATAGCTGACGCTTGGGAAAAACTTACCTGCTACCCACCTGTCCTGTGGAGAGAGTCCCCTCCAGGCCCGTGGTCTCGGCCCTGGTCCGCCCGGATAGCTGCCTGCCTGTATTACGCCAGAAAGAGTCCCTACTTACCACGTTACTTACCTGCACGCCGGACGGCCTTTCGACTCCCTCCTCCTCTGTGGCTGCCAGTGGCCCGGGCCGGCGCAGTTGAACTTCTCTGGTCTCCTCCTCCCTAGAAAGAGTGATGAAGCCCGCATTAAGACTTTAAATTCCTGCTTTTATTTAATAAAGATTGTTACTTTTATTCTACTTGTCTGTCTGGTCTCTGGTACGCTCCTCGAGGTGGTCCTGGGTTTGAGGGGTGGGTGCAGTCTGGCTTGGCCCCCCCGCCCTGTGACACATTGATCTCTTAAATACCAAAAGATCAAGGCAAATTTGGTTTCTCATGTCATGACCCCTTTAAGTACCTCTCTGTCTAGTGTTCATAGTCGGGTATTGTTTGTGCTTATGCACACTGTAAGTTCTAGTTTTATAAACCTTGGAATTATCTATTTCTTCATCTTCTGTGAATTTAACTGTTACAGAATAACTGACCCACAAAATGGACAAGGAGAACTGCGTTTCACAGAATGGTTGGTCGCTGGAGCATTATGTGCAGGATTACCTCAAACTCCATCACAACATCAGTGCGCTTGGACGATAAAACTCTAAAACAGCATTTCTGGAGCAGGATGGACGATATACTCGGCCTGCTGTTAAGGGATCACCTTCCTTTCATTGAGTCCCACCGAGACCACCCGTCCAGAGTCTCGTCCCTCTGACACCAGTCTTCCTGAGACCCCTGTTCCTTTCCTAGTCCAGAGTCCTGAGGATGTTAACTTAATTGATTTCAGACACTGGTGTACCCTGTCTTCCTCCGCACCAAGCCTGAGCCTCTTCACATCATGTCTGCCGAGCCAGAGTTCCTTCACATCATGTAAAGATAATATTTAAAATAACTTTAATTTTAAATTTGATCGAATTTTTTCAGCATAGGAGGTCAGGCAAATGACCGTTAGACAGGAGGTTGGCGGAGATTTCTATTGGCCAAGCAGCAGCCTATGAGTGTGCATCAGTCTTGCAATTGTGTGATTCATCAGTGACGTCTAGATAGAATGATCGATTACTACTTCTAGATACTACCATAACAGAATATAAAAATGGATATCCGAAATATATATGACAAGTCTGTCCCGTAGTTTTCCAGATGCGACCATCCAACAACAACTGCAACCATCCAACAGCAACTCAGCAGACTTACCAGGTCCCAACACAACACCGACGGCTGTTCTGCACTTGTCCCCCGGCCTAAGCACCGCCTGAACCCCAAAGAATGCCTCTCGATCTTGGTGAGGATAAACCGAATCAGGTGAAGTTAAGACGTTTTCCTCTTCGCATTTGCGGCAACCAGCAACGGTAATTTTTTTGCGACATGGTATATGTCTCGTGAGTGGGTGGAATACTCCGTGGACGCACAGATGCGGCATTTTGTTTCTCATGCAGAAAATACTTAATTTCACCTTCAGACTCCGCTTTCACTGTAAGGGGCTTCAGTGATTGGAAGCACACAGTAGAGGCGGGAAAAAGCCTAAATAAACATGCTGCATCAAAAGAACATATGACAAGTACAGTGCTCTGGAAAGAGAGAGAAAAGTGGACTGAAAGTGGACAGGAGATTTCCACCCTACTTAACAGTAACCAGTTAGCTATGAATCGCTACTATCTCTCCTCTATAGTGGACATGGTTGAATTTCTTGTGGTGAATCATTTGCCACTCATGGGAAGCACAGATGCATTTGATAGTCTAACAGAGGGGGTAGTGGACTTTTCCTTTCGTTATTTGAATATACCCTCCGCAAAGACCCAGAGCTTAGGAGTGTTGTACAGACAATTCCACGCAATGCAATCGTACACTTCTCACGACATTCAAAATGACGTTATTGCAAACATGAGCTGTCTGGTGACTGAAGAAATTGCTACGAGAAGTTGCAGATTCATGGTACACAATCAAAGTAGATGAGACACATGACCCAACCGGAATGGAAAATATTTCCATTATCGTTTGCTTTGTCAAGGACAATTATCAAGTCACAGAACGACTTCTTTCCATGACAACAACTGAAAAAGGCGATGCTGAAACCCTGACCAACAAAGTAATCGCAGAGCTTGAAAAGACTTGGCTGAGTACTTCTAGAATATTGAGCCAGGTGTACCATGGGGCATCCCTTATGTCTGGGAAAAACAGAGGAGTACAGAAAATCTTGCAGGACAAATTAGGAAGAGTGATTCCGTACGTGCATTGCTTCAATCATCAGCTCCACCTTGTGGTTGTTCATGCAATATCCACCGAGCCTGCAGTTGAAGACTTCTTTAATGTGTGTAATTTGCTTTATAAATTCATTAAAAAGCCAACCGTCGCTGTCTTGTATGGCGGGCAGCAGCTTAAGAGACTACTTGAACAGCGGTGGACAGGGCATCTTCAAACAGTCAAAACAATTCTGAATTCTTTTCAAGACATCACTCAGTTGTTGGCACAGATCAATGGCAATCGCAGCTACAAGACAGAGGTGCGCATGGAAGCAGTTGGCCTGATTAAGGAAGTATCAGAGACGAGCTTTAAATTCATTGCCCATATGGTCTATAAGATTCTCCAGCTGCTTGATGCTCCAAACAAATTGATGCAGTCAGAGGACATGGACCTGCTAAGTGCAGTCAAATTAGTTACATAATCTGACTTCTTAGAGCTTTGGGAGAAGGCCGACGACAATGAAATGCCAAAACCTTCCAAGCGAAAACGCACCATAAACAAAGGCCTTAAAGAATATCTGCTGGAGGAGAGCATTGGCCAGGCTCAAAGTGATTTGGGAGAAGAAGAAGAGCTTCGGCGATTAGACGTGGTGCTTGCAGAAATGTCTCTCAGAGTGTTTTGGAGAAAGAAACAGCAAGTTGGTTGAAGCACTTTCAGCTTTTGATCCAAACAATGACAGCACTTTTTTGGATGCACAACTCGTTCAAAGCATGCTACACTTAACTAATTCGGAAGTTGTTCATTCAGAATTTGCTGTGGCCCGACAGATTTCTGCGTAAAGAACTGTCTGGATCGGTTTCAAGTGGCAAGAAGATGACTGATAAACAAATACTCCAGCGGTATCATGCCACCCTTGAAGCTATGCCTAGTGTACTCGTTGCAATGAAATGTGCACTGACATTTGGAGCTTCTACAGCTATGTGCGAAAACTCGTTTTCTACTCTGAACAATGTGTTCACAGACAATCGAAGGAGCATGCTACATCAGTGAAAAGCACATTTAGTGCAACTGGCATTTGAAAGGGACTTGACTAGAAAATTTCGGGATGAATGGAACGACACTCTACTGAGAAGGTTCAACGACAGTAAGCACCACAGACTCCAGCTCTTCAAGCAGGTTGGTGTAATTTTATTTATTTTTGACTGCTTATTTCCACTATAACGCCGTCTTATATAATTGTGATTGTGTATAGTATATATATTGTTACGTTCCATGCGTGTTTTGTGTTTGATTTCATTGTTCTGTGCAAGTCCTACTCAATTGGCTCCGAGCGGGATTCGAATCGATGTTCGCACGCAGCCACACACAGCTGGCCTATGACAGGTTTAGCCCGTGTTGATGTGCGTTCAGTGCAAAATTAAAACACTGTTTTTTCTTTCTTTTGTGCTATAATGGTGTAACGATAGGAATCGTTTTGTTAAATAGGGAAAATGACATGATACAGATGAAATTTCTAAATGGCCACTGAAACTTATGTGCTCCCCGTGCAGGAGGGATAGCCCACCCTGTTAAAATCATCATGTCTGCCGAAGCCTGAGCTTCTTCACATCATGTCTGCTCGAGCCTGAGCTTCATGTTATGCCAGCTGTTCTTGTTTTTTTTTTTACTTTAAAAAATACTTGAGTATCTAAGTACATCAATTTTATACTTAAAACCAGAGTAAATGTACTTTGTTACATTCCATCACTGGTTATTTGGAAGATGAAACTAACAAAATGTATTGTCACAATACTAACAAATTGTTGTTGACTACAGCTGCTCTTGAAGGCTGCATTTATTTGATAAAAAATACAAAAAGACCCCAACAGTAATATTATTACACTTAGAAACAGCTGTTTTCTATGTGAATATAAAGTCGTCAAACTCAGGGCAGCCGCCCTTAGCGAATGCTGCTTCCATGTGGTCGCGTCCCAGACAGGAAGCGCAGAGGATGTGACGGTCTCCACCGAAGAGAGGGCCGCGGCACGATGTGCAGGTAGTTTGAAGCATTTGCAACAACGCCTCAGAAATTGCTCTTTTAGAAAGAGGATGAAGCAACGGCAAACACACTAATGCGTTAAAAGGATATAGTGTGCCAGATGGCACAGCAAGAAGAATATTTATTCTTATTTTTTAAACAACTGTACTTGATATAAAGTTTAATTGCCATTTTTAAACTCAGCATCATTGAACTATGTAAAATTAGCCTTTCCCCCCCCGCAAATCAACAGAAATCATTTTCAAGATGCAGGGCTGTTATATTTTATGATAGTGTTAGAAAGCAGGGACAGATAACAAATGTTATTTGTTCAGTGTTTTCTGTGGTTTATATTATTTTTATTTAATTTTATAACTGAGATAATAAAATGCATTTTAGGGTTAATGTTAAAGAAATGCCACCCATTTAGTGGAATGGTTCTTCCACAGATTATTATTATTATTATTATTATTATTATTTTAATGGAGCCATTGTGCAAAAACTATGTCAGGTGTCATTTGCGGCAGTTTGGTGAAGCATTTCAAGAATTACAGGTAGAGAAGTATTACTGGAAGATTCGTGTTTACCCTCAAGAGCATCCAACAGAAAATATGAAAGCAAAAGTATTCTTCAGCACACCACAGACTATATCTGACTTTTGTGTTGTTTTGCCACATACATCACACCCACTGAGCCAATGCTTCCTGATATACAAGCTCTGACACGTATGAATGTTGTTCATTACTATGAAAATCCCACAACACACAGTCACAGTTCAACATATAGAGTCCATATCATATGAAGCAATGACAAATGGATGTCTAGTGAACATTACTCACCTTCAGTTTGGGGTAAAAATTTGACAGGATTACACAAAATACTGAATTCTATAAATGGAATAACAGTTATAAACATGACGAACCACGGTGGTGTCACACTCACTGTTATCTGTTAGTCACCGTCTGCACTACACTACCGGCTCACACCTGCACCCACTCCACCATTACCCACACATACCAATGATCTTCATCGTCATCGCTTACCATGTTCAGCTGTTGTCACCTTGTCTTCCCTAATTCATCTGTGCATTTGAAGGGGTCATGACATGTTTTTTTGTTTTGTTTTAAATTATGTTCCCTTAAGGTGCAATTTGCAGTATTGTCTATAGTTTTTTGTACAAAAAACTGAAAACGTAGTTATTTACTGACATTTTCCCACCCTGTTCTATGCCAGCCTCTGATTCAAACAGCCTGTTTTGGGTGTTTCCCCTTTAACCTGTTAACCTTCAGCTCCACAAGGGGGCTCACAGCTGAAAATGACATACCTGGATAAAAATAAATACAACTCCTGAGAACAATGTACCACAGTCACAATTAAGGTATCTTTGGAAAGAAGACAGTTGGGACTGCACTAACAATCAATCAGAGTTGATAATGCTCTAACAGAAAAAAAGTTATAAAAGTTGAAGTGCCTCAAAAAAAATGTGCGCTACAAATAATGTTTTATTATTTCATGTACAAATATATAAAAATAGACCTGGAGTAATTCAGATACCTAAAGGATTGAAAGCCACAAGTCTCATCAGTTTATATTTTAAATTTGAGGAAGATATAATGAATAATGGGGTTCCTGCAAACTTTTTTCCAAGACTATGTCAGTTCCCTTTCTCCCTCCCCCTGCCTGAGGCACATCCCCAGAAATGACATGCCCAAACTAAAATATTTGCAGTTGCTGAACTATTTGCACTACTTGCACAATTTAGACATATTTAAAAAGAAGACACTTTATAGTGTATTACCCAAATGTTAAAGTTGAAAAAAACTTACACAAACAAAAAGTTATAGAATGTAAAGTGTCTTGAAGATAATTTATACTATGTGTAATATTTTACAATTTCATGTAAAAATAAATGAAAACAAACCTGGAGGAATCCAGTAAGGTAATTGATTGAAAGACACAAGTCTCATCAGTTTATATTTCAAATTTGAGGAAGATATTATGAAAAATGAGATTCCTACAATATTTTTTCCAAGACTATGTCCAGGTACCAAGAAACCTCCTTGGATACATCAAAAAACCTAATGACCAAATGTTATGGAGGGCACAGCAAGCTATTTCAGTCAATTCATAAAATAATTCAATTATAAAATAATACACACAACCATTAGACTTTATGTAAGTGATTTATTTGCACAACAAAACAAAACATATATACGTTAATTGCATAAGTAAAATATTATGAAATATATATATATATAAAAAAACGGAGCTTCTTTACCATAGAAAATAAAAAAACAATATAAATACTGTACTTTGTTGGCTTCATATATTGCTTTAGTCCATTCCCACCTTTTGATGCCACCATCCTCTTGTCAATGGCAATGTTCTGAAAAGGATGGAAAAAGTGAGGAAACAGAGCTTGCATCTCTTTTCTGCTCGTTGGCTGGTGCTTGGACGCCATTCTTCGCCAGTCTCTGTCGCATGGGAAAGAATGGAAAGATAATTAGCACTGCATGTGAAGTAAATAATTCTTTTTAGTATTTATATAGTTGGCCATTCATGAAACAATCAAACTGATGGGCAGTCGTTTAGACAGCATTCGTACTAAAGCACATCCATTCAATCAATCAATGGCCCTTGATGACCAGTGATATAGACAGCATTCATATGGATGACCAGACATAGAACCAACAATCACACTGATGGCCGGCCATTCAGACAGGAATATGCCATTTTGATAGCATACAACTCCTTCCTATTTATCTCTAGCACATATTTTCTGCAATTCTTTACACCAATTTCTGCATTATATAAATACATATGTACACAACGTATACATTTTTACAATATAACATACATCATAATTACAGTACAAAGATTTGCATTTGTACTAAATTATAAATATTATGTATATTAGATTGTAAAAAAAATACAGTATACGTGCTAGGAAAAAACAAAGGAAATGTCAGTCTATTCACATCTATGAACAGGTGTCCTGCTGCCTACATCCTTTTTACACACACACCACATAGATAGATAGTGTGCCAGAAAAAACGGCAAACAACTGCACAACCGTCCAAGGAGTATAAACATGTTACATGTTACAAAGCAACTCACCGTTATAAAATTGGATAATCTTTCTTTTCCGTCCTCAAGCCATCATCATCGCGGTCTTCTCAGTGTCTTCATCGCTGCTTCGAGTGATCTCGAATAAAACATCTTCAGCAGATAAAAACTTATTTTGACAAATCATTTTATGAAAGAATCTGCAGTCTGTAAGACGAACAGATGTTTGTTGACTTAGCTATCTTAGCCTGTTATCTTAGCTCTTAGCTTTAGCAGAGCCCGTTTAGCTCATGTCAAAACATGACAGCCCGTGGGAGTGGTCAGAGGCTGCGTCGAGAGATTAGCTCCTCAAGTGGAACGGAGAGCAATAAAACATATGTTCGCGTGAGAAATTCAAACTTCGCGGGGCATCTTTGGTATCGTGCACTGGTTGGCTACATTTTTCATCAGTCATTTCATTTCGATTCTTTCATTGGCTTTCGTTGTAAAGACAGAATGATAGGATGTGCATATCATGACGTCAAAAAAATTCACTGCAGTGTTTGTATATTTTGAACTAGATATCGCTTATCTTTGTTTTTCTATGTGTGTGCGCGGTCTTAGTTTGTTTATTACACTCTAAGCAACACACCCATATAACGGTCTGCTACCGGGGGTCTGTTTTCTATGTACTATTTTATTGCATAACCGAACAGTATGATACGTCACCCGGAAGAAACGCGATGTAAACAAAGAATTACCATGGATATAACAACGTTATTGTTTCTTTGGACATAAAATGCTCTATGGGATGTTATGCAGTGGACAATCAGCTTTCCATTCAATCTGGAATTTTTAGCAGTGGATGCGATGTCTGGCTCGTTATTACAAAATAATGGTGAGTACTCCGTTTTTGTTTACGTGTGTTGTTATGTGTACTGCTTACCTAAATGCAAGAAATACATTTGTTATAAGCTTTCCATCGACAAACACTGCCCTGACATCGATGCCCGATGCTTAAACCTTTAACATTATATATAGTTTGCCAAGATTAGTGATCTTCTTTAATGTTAAATCCATTCATAAACATTAAACTGGTGAGGGGAGGGCTTGGAGCGCGTGGCGTGTGAAGGTTAAGGGTTAAAAGGTTCTCCTATGACATCATAAGAACTTAAACATCTTCCATGATAATACAGGAATTTTGAAAGGTTCTCCTATGACATCCATAAGAACTTAAACATCTATGATAATATAGGAATTTTAAATGGTTCTCCTATGACATCATAAGAACTTAAACATCTATGATAATACAGGAATTTTTAAAGGTTCTCCTGTGACATCATAAGAACTTAAACATCTATGATAATACAGGAATTTTAAAAGGTTCTCCTATGACATCATACGAACTTAAACATCTCATGATAATACAGGAATTTTAAATGGTTCTCCTATGACATCATAAGAACTTAAACATCTATGACAATACAGGAATTTTAAAAGGTTCTCCTATGACCTCATAAGAACTTAAACATCTATGATAATACAGGAATTTTAAAAGGTTCTCCTATGACATCATAAGAACTTAAACATCTATATGATAATACAGGAATTTTAAAAGGTTCTCCTATTACATCATAAGAACTTAAACATCTATGATAATATAGGAATTTTAAGCATTCTATGGTGGTACATCATAAGAGCTGAAAACATCTATGACAATACAGGACTTTAAAGGGTTCTCCGATGACATCATAAGAACTTAAACATCTATAAAAATACAGGAATTTTGAAAGGCTCTCCTATGACATCAGTCAAGAACTTAAACACTCTACTGATAATATAGTATGAATTTTAAAAGGATTCTCCAAAGTCCCTATGACATGTTATAAGAACTTAATACATCTATGACAATACAGTGGGATATTGAAAGATTCTCCTATGACATCATAAGAACTTAAACATCTTCCATGATAATACAGATATCTTTTAAAAAGGATTCCTCCTGATGTAACCATTTCATTAGAACTTAAGCATCCTTTATGATAATACAGGAATTTTAAACGGTTCTCCTATGACATCATAAGAACTTAAACATCTATGATAATACAGGAATTTCAAAAGGTTCTCCGATGGACATCATAAGAACTTAAACGTCTATGCATAACACAGGAATTCTAAAAGGTTCTCCTATGACATCATAAGAACTCAAACATCTATGATAATACAGGAATTTTAAAAGGTTCTCTCTGTGACATCATAAGAACTTAAACAACTATGATAATACTGGAATTTTAAAAGGTTCTCCT
>JAQIUQ010006895.1:75000-92064 GCA_030378365.1 Hybognathus amarus | reverse complement strand
TATTCGGGCACTTTTGGGGCCCTTAACATGCTCGAAAACTCTTGAAACTTTGCACACGGGTCAGAACCCGCGGCCATCAGAGCCGGGCTGAAGCTGGTACCCGGGCGTGGCAGGGCGGCTCGTCAGCGCCCCCTGGAATGGGGTCCGAACACCTGGTCCATAACTCAAACACACTTGCATGTAATAATATGAAACTCGGTACACATGTCGATAGCAGAATTTCATCTATACCTCGGGTTCTTACTTTTTACCCCAGCCCAACAGGAAGTCGGCTATTGAGGTTTTTTTGTAAAACACACGCAATGAACTTTTAAATACTCCTCCTAGAGCTCTGATCCAAATTCGACGAAACTCGGTCAGCGTGAAGTCAAGACATTGAGGATGAAAGTTTGTGTGGGGATTTTTGATATCTCGAACGGTTTGGCCGTGGCGAGGAAACGAAACTATGGCGAAGAAACGTGAAACAGGAAGTGTGTCATAACTTCAGCATACATTAACTGATCTGGATGAAACTTCAGCAGTGCGTTCGCTGTAAGAGGACGATCACATGGATGTGACTATTGTGAGTCAAAGTTATAGCGCCACCAACTGGCAGCAGGAAGTGTGTCACTTTCAAAATGCTTTGAAATCACCCTCTTATTTTTACCCGATTTGCTTCAAACTTCATCTGTATAATGTAAATACACGGCAGATGAAGACCTATGAATGGATTCTTGATATCTTTGAAACTGTTGCCGTGGCGACGCATCAAACTTTACCATTCTTTTAGGATGCATTCTTTTAGGGATTCGAACATTTGTCCATAAATCAAACACACGTGCATGGATTAATATGAAACTCGGTACACTCATAGATCACATCAGGCCAAACAACTTTCGTGCTCTAAGTTTTACGACAGTTCAAACGGAAGTCGGGAATTATGTTTTTTTTTTTTAGATAAATGTCCTAGAAAAACATCAAATTACAACCCATGCTGTTACCAATCACCACCAAACTCGGTGTGCATGAAGTCAAGACATTGAGGATGCTAAATTCCGGACGGATTTGTGATATCTCGAACGGTTTGGCCGTGGCGAATTTTTTTGACTAAAAAAAGGACACATAAAGTGTGTTATAACTTGGTTAGTTTTACTGACAGTTACAAAACTTGCCGTGTATATTGTTCTATTCAAGCCAAACAACTTTCTAATTAACAATAATAAGCTCAAACCCACAGAAAGTCAGATATTGTAGTTTGAATATGATCATGCTCTTTCTGAGCCTGAGTCTTTCTTGAGTCTCTCTGACACACAGTCTGTGTGTGTGTGTGTGTGTGTAGGGGGAGGGGGCTTAATCATTTCACTGTGTGTCTGGCCTGCTAAAGTAAATACATTTCTTAAGCCTGGTATTTTTTAAATAAGTTTTTATTTTTATTTTTTTATAAGTAAAGGCATATAACCTGTTTAATTGTAGTGCATTGACAATAGTTTTATATAATTAGTGTATTAATTAAATTAACTTGGTCCATAAATCAAAAAGGAAGTGTGTTAAAACTTCTGCATACATTAACTGATCTTGATGAAACTTCAGCAGTGTGTTCGTTGTAAGAGGCCGATCACATGGATGTGACTATTGTGAGTCAAATATATAGCGCCACCAACTGGAAGCAGAAAGTGTTTCACTTTCAAAATGCTTTGAAATCACACTCTTACTTTTACCCGATTTGCTTCAAACTTCATCTGTATAATGTAAACACACGCCAGATGAAGAGCTGTGAAAGCATTATTCAATATCTAAGATAATGTTGCCATAGCAACGCATCAAACTTTAACATTCCTTTTTTTTGATGATTTTGAGTCTCTTAGCGGCTTTTGGGGCCCTTAATGGGTTTGAAAACTCTTGAAACTTTGCACACAGGTCAGATCCCACAGCCATCAGAGCCGGGAAGATGGTACCCGGGTGTGGCAAGGGGGCTAGACAGCGCCCCTGGAACGGGGTCCAAAAACTTGGTCCATAAATCAAACACGCTTGCATGTAATAATATGAAACTCAGTACACATGTTGATCTCATCGTTTCATATATTCATATATTCTCCTCAAGCCGGACAACTTTCTAATTTACACTCATGAGCTAGGACCCACAGAAAGTCAGATATTTTGGTTTGAAAATGTTGAGTGTCTCTCTGAGCCTACACTTCTGTATGGCAAGCCCTTTTAACATTTAAAAAGCTAAGTTTGACTATTCGTAATTAACATTGTAGATATCAACAACGTCTTTCTAGTCGTAATTACATTTTGGATAGTTTGTATTATCATTTAAGATATCTGTAACGTAATTGTGACTAGTCGAAACGACAGATAGAGTATGGCAAGCCGTTTTAACATTTAATCATTTTAACCTACTAGTTCTTATTTTCATGCTACTAGTACTTATTTTTTAGATACTAGTATCTATTCCATTAAGTACTAGTACTTATTCATTAGCTACTAGTGCTTATTCTTTAGATACTAGTGCCTTTTCTTTAGATACTAGTGTTTATCTCTTTAGGTACTAGTACCTTTTTAAAGATACTAGTACTTATTCATTAGACACTAGTCCTTATTTATTAGATACTAGTACTTATTCATTAGATGCTAGTCCTTATTCATTACATACCAATGCTTATTAATTAGTTACTAGTACTTATTCATTAGAGTGCTAGTACCTATTAAATAGATACTAGTACTTATTCATTAGACACTAGTAACTTATCTCAATGGTGACTAGTAACTATCCTTTTTGTTACTAGTCACATTTTTTCCAGTGACTTCTATGGTGATCTGTCATTCAGATATCAACTATTCAGTTCTGACTAGTATGTTAGTATGTATTCCAATTGTGGAATACATACTAGTATGTATTCCAAAGCAGGGGTTACGTTTTTGCACGTCGTGCAGAATAACCCTAAAGGCACCAAGGTGGCGGTGCCAGCTTCGTAGACATATATATATATATATATATATATATATATAAATATACAGACATGCACAAATATAGCTGCGAGCAGCGATGGAGGCCAAGCCGGCGGTACCGCCATCCCGGTGCCTTTACAGCACTGGGGTTGCGGTGCCACCCGGCTGGGCCCGCAATCGCTGCTCGCAGCCACATTCATATATACACATGTTTCTCTTCTTTTTCAATCAGGCGACTCATCCGGGCACTTTTGAGGCCCTTAACATGCTCGAAAACTCTTGAAACTTTGCACACGGGTCAGAACCCGCGGCCATCAGAGCCGGGCTGAAGCTGGTACCCGGGCGTGGCAGGGCGGCTCGTCAGCGCCCCCTGGAATGGGGTCCGACACCTGGTCCATAACTCAAACACACTTGCATGTAATAATATGAAACTCGGTACACATGTCGATAGCAGAATTTCATCTATACCTCGCGTTCTTACTTTTTACCCCAGCCCAACAGGAAGTTGGCTATTGAGGTTTTTTTGTAAAAACACACGCAATGAACTTTTAAATACTCCTCCTAGAGCTCTGATCCAAATTCGACGAAACTCGGTCAGCGTGAAGTCAAGACATTGAGGATGAAAGTTTGTGTGGGGATTTTTGATATCTCGAACGGTTTGGCCGTGGCGAGGAAACGAAACTATGGCGAGAAACGTGAAACAGGAAGTGTGTCATAACTTCAGCATACATTAACTGATCTGGATGAAACTTCAGCAGTGCGTTCGCTGTAAGAGGACGATCACATGGATGTGACTATTGTGAGTCAAAGTTATAGCGCCACCAACTGGCAGCAGGAAGTGTGTCACTTTCAAAATGCTTTGAAATCACCCTCTTATTTTTACCCGATTTGCTTCAAACTTCATCTGTATAATGTACATACACGGCAGATGAAGACCTATGAATGGATTCTTGATATCTTTGAAACTGTTGCCGTGGCGACGCATCAAACTTTACCATTCTTTTAGGATGCATTCTTTTAGGGATTCGAACATTTGTCCATAAATCAAACACACGTGCATGGATTAATATGAAACTCGGTACACTCATAGATCACATCAGGCCAAACAACTTTCGTGCTCTAAGTTTTACGACAGTTCAAACGGAAGTCGGGAATTATGTTTTTTTTTTTTAAATAATTGTCCTAGAAAAACATCAAATTACAACCCATGCTGTTACCAATCACCACCAAACTCGGTGTGCATGAAGTCAAGACATTGAGGATGCTATATTCCGGACGGATTTTTGATATCTCGAACGTGTTTGGCCGTGGCGGATTTTTTTGACTAAAAAAGGACACATATAGTGTGTTATAACTTGGTTAGTTTTACTGACAGTTACAAAACTTGCCGTGTATATTGTTCTATTCAAGCCAAACAACTTTCTAATTAACAATAATAAGCTCAAACCCACAGAAAGTCAGATATTGTAGTTTGAATATGATCATGCTCTTTCTAAACCTAGGCCTGTCACACAGTCTGTGTGTGTGTGTGTGTGTAGGGGGAGGGGGCTTAATCATTTCACTGTGTGTCTGGCCTGCTAAAGTAAATACATTTCTTAAGCCTGGTATTTTTTACATAAGTTTTTATTTTTATTTTTTTTATAAGTAAAGGCATATAACCTGTTTAATTGTAGTGCATTGACAATAGTTTTATATAATTAGTGTATTAATTAAATTAACTTGGTCCATAAATCAAAAAAGTAAGTAAATAAATCAAAAAGGAAGTGTGTTAAAACTTCTGCATACATTAACTGATCTTGATGAAACTTCAGCAGTGTGTTCGTTGTAAGAGGTCGATCACATAGATGTGAGTCAAATATATAGCGCCACCAACTGGCAGCAGAAAGTGTTTCACTTTCAAAATGCTTTGAAATCGCACTCTTACTTTTACCCGATTTGCTTCAAATGTAAACACACGCCAGATGAAGAGCTGTGAAAGCATTATTCAATATCTAAGATAATGTTGCCATAGCAACGCATCAAACTTTAACATTCCTTTTTTTGATGATTTTGAGTCTCTTAGCGGCTTTTGGGGCCCTTAATGGGTTTGAAAACTCTTGAAACTTTGCACACAGGTCAGATCCCACAGCCATCAGAGCCGGGCTGAAGATGGTACCCGGGTGTGGCAAGGGGGCTAGACAGCGCCCCTGGAACGGGGTCCAAAAACTTGGTCCATAAATCAAACACGCTTGCATGTAATAATATGAAACTCAGTACACATGTTGATCTCATCGTTTCATATATTCATATATTCTCCTCAAGCCGGACAACTTTCTAATTTACACTCATGAGCTAGGACCCACAGAAAGTCAGATATTTTGGTTTGAAAATGTTGAGTGTCTCTCTGAGCCTACACTTCTGTATGGCAAGCCCTTTTAACATTTAAAAGCTAAGTTTGACTATTCGTAATTAACATTGTAGATATCAATAACGTCTTTCTAGTCGTAATTACATTTTGGATAGTTTGTATTATCATTTAAGATATCTGTAACGTAATTGTGACTAGTCGAAACGACAGATAGAGTATGGCAAACCGTTTTAACATTTAATCATTTTAACCTACTAGTCTCTATTTTCATGCTACTAGTACTTATTTTTTAGATACTAGTATCTATTCCATTAAGTACTAGTACTTATTCATTAGCTACTAGTGCTTATTCTTTAGATACTAGTGCCTTTTCTTTAGATACTAGTGTTTATTCTTTAGGTACTAGTACCTTTTTAAAGATACTAGTACTTATTCATTAGAAACTAGTCCTTATTTATTAGATACTAGTACTTATTCATTAGATGCTAGTCCTTATTCATTACATACCAATGCTTATTAATTAGTTACTAGTACTTATTCATTAGATACTAGTACCTATTAAATAGATACTAGTACTTATTCATTAGACACTAGTACTTATTTCAATGGTGACTAGTAACTATTCTTTTGTTACTAGTCACATTTTTTCCATTGACTTCTATGGTGATCTGTCATTCAGATATCAACTATTCAGTTCTGACTAGTATGTTAGTATGTATTCCAATTGTGGAATACATACTAGTATGTATTCCAAAGCAGGGGTTACGTTTCTGCACGTCGTGCAGAATAACCCTAAAGGCACCAAGGTGGCGGTGCCACCGGCTTTATATATATATATATATATATATATAATAATATAGCCCTGCGAGCAGCGATGAGGGCCAAAGCCGGCGGTACCGCCATCCCGGTGCCTTTAGGCACCGGGGTTGCGGTGCCACCGGCTTGGGCCTCGGATCGCTGCTCGCAGCTATATTTTTATTATGTTTGCAGAGATGCTGAGGATGCTGTATATGGACGAGATGGCTATGACTATGACGGCTATCGCCCTTCGAGTGGAGTTCCCAGAAGTGGCAGGGGAGGTGGAAGAGGTGCTGAGGTGGTGGTGGTGGTGCGGCGGCGGTGGCGGAGCTACCGATAGGGCAGATGTAGCACTCTACGGTCCAGGCGCTTAAGATTGCGGGCGTCAGTGAGTGCCAGGGTGAGGGAATGGCCAGACAGTCTTTGCTCATGTGGCATGGGTGCTTGCGCACTTGGTTCCGATCGCTTGGTCCAGAACTTCGAGTTCATACTGTCGCGCGCATCTGGACTTCAGCACGGGCCCAAGGCTGTGACAATAATCCCGCGTCACATTGGCAACATTCTCTCCCTCCAGCGTATGACGAGCAAAAAAAATGGTCCAGAGTCCGCACTGGCGTAACCCACGCGCATATGACCAACTGATAAGAAGCTGCCCTCTGCATGTTTACTGAGAGAACGACAATTAAAAACAAAAGTGAAATTGAAACTGCTACTCGGTTGAGCTGTGCATCGACGAACTGATACCGGGCTTTACTCGCGGGCCGACGATCAACGCGAACATGTTGCTACACAATGCTGGGAGACGGCAGCTGAGAGATTGCTTGAACTCAGCTGCAATTCAGCACAGTAGTCTCATGTTATAAATCAGCATTGTAATATCAAACAACACTGATGTGGAATCTGGGAGACCATGAACAAAGAAATTACAGAAGGCTTTCAATCCACATTACCAACATTCACCATTTTTTTAATGTAGCAACACTAACTAAAACCATACATATTGTGGCAAGAATAGCCAAATGTGTGTGTGGTTTTTTTTTCTTTTTTTTTCACATCATTCCATCTTAGGGTTCTTACAAACTTTTTAGATGTGAAATTCAAGCGCTTTTTAAGATCTTTCAAGTGCTTCACGGGCCACTGAAAATGTTAAACAAATTTTTAAACTTGTTTTTATGTCAGGCGGTACAACCGAATAGTTGTAGTCTATGTGTAGGCTATATACACCAGGGATCTGTTGGAGTCCTCTGGATGATGCATTATCATGTTTAATGGTTACCTTGTTCGATTCATATTAAAAGGTCATGTTTGCAGTTGAGCCACGCTGACATTTGGGAATATACATATTGCTGGTACAAAAGTTTTTCAATTACCTCACTTTCAGTTACTACATATTCTATAAAATTTGTTAATATGAAGGGTTTTCAAACCTAAAATGATGATTTGTAGTATTAAAGCCTAGGGTAAGTTCTGCATTTACACTTGAAGCCCTGTTTTAAGATTCGTTTGAACGAAATAGAGCTGTTAAGATTAAAATTTGGACAAATGCTGCTGTCCTGAGCAATTGTAGGTTTCTGTGTTTCCATTTTGTTGCGTGCATTTTATTTTGAACTCAACTGAAGGGCCAAAATATAAATTGACACCTGTTGAAAAACATTATGTATTAACAATCTAAGCATAAGTATCTGCATTTCCATTGGGCTGTACCATATTAGTCAGAGTCCTAATCTAATTAGTCTCTAATCCCACTGATAGATTTCTTGTGTGCATAGCCTGTATAAAATGTGTGTACTCTGGTTTGTTTGTGTGGAGGATTCAAGCTGTGTGAATTGGATGCAGACAGGACAGTTTTGCTGTCACTGAGAGATGCAAGCAACTTTAAATCTTTGATTTGAAACTCATGTCATATTTACTGTGTACTGTATTTAAAATTACTTTTACCTGAACTTTGAGAAAATACAATTCCCTGTGCACACGACTAATTTCATTACCATTTTAAATGGAAATTTTGCAACATGAGGGGAAAATTAAATGATTTTGTTTTCTGCTTCAAATTACATAGTAAAGCTACAGTACATAGTAAATTTTCTCCAAATGAAATGGGGAAAATCTCTAATGTTGTAAACTATGCAGTCAGTTTGATATGCATTACTGAATGCATTACATTTCTTCTCCAAATCGTCTTTTGAAATATTAACATTTAAATGGTGGCTGTGACATGATACAGATTTCAGTAAGTTGTACTGTATCTTTCAACATACCTTCTGATGTTCATTCATGTTTGTTTCGTGCTGTAACTAGTAGTAAAGCTGAAGAGATGATCAGGTCACGTGCGCTTCACGCTGCCGCTTCGCTTGATCTGCGGCGCTACAGCACTGACGCCACATTAAAGAGTGCCAAAACGCTATTTATTGTTTGAATTTCATGATAAAAAATGGACCAAATGTGAAATCTGAGCCTGTTTCAAATCAAAGGAGCAGCATTGCGATTTTATTGGATGGAGATCAATGCTACAATGTTTTGTTCATTCATCAACTGAAAACAGCATAGAGCTAAAATGATATACAATATCAGTTCATAAAAAATTGAGAATCGATTAAAAGCAATGAAAATGAAATGTCATTTTTTAAAAAAACATTCAGCCCTAGTGTTGACTGATTTATTCATGTTTTTATGTACGTCTTTGTTTTGTAAAAGAAAAAGTTTAATAGATTACAGAATCAAGAAGTTGCTTTCATAGTATATATATATTTATTTGACAGATTTTCAAATTATTTATTTGTAATGCTTAAAGCTACACTGTGTAACTCTTTTAGTTCATTCTTAGCTAAAAACACTTAGTTCTTTCAAAATATATGTGCTCATTAATGTATATTTACTTTGTTCAAGTAATAAAGTATTCTTGTGAGTGTATAATATGCCATTGAAAATACATACGGGTAAGGGTTCTAATGTCGGTCTCATGTTGCCCCTCCATCTTGAAAGTACATTAGCCAAAGAGGACATACCCGTTAATTCAAGCTTCGCCTTTCACGTTTACGTTTAGTTAACACTCATGGACGAGGTCGAACTGGAAGCCATGTTAATCTTGGACTACATTGGCCACCGTAGGAGTTAAAACGGAATTCGAAATTCAGAGGAACAGAAACTAATATTCACTGGATGGTCATATACCGTTTCACTCACTAGATGGGGTAAAAATCACACAGTGTAGCTTTAGAAATATGTCAAATTTATATAAATGTACTTTCAGAAATTACTACTCATCTTTAAAAGAAATAGTGCAACATAATAAAGAACCAATATAAAGCTGATTTTGACCTATAAGATATCAGAATTAAACAAATGACCACTGAACAACATTCAGCATTCAAATCCAAAAGAACTGCATGTTAGCATTTCCTGTTGCACTTCCTCGAGCTGGTTATATTCTAAAAATTGGCAGTTACTTGTGTTATGATTCTTGTGCAGTTCATAAAAAGAAAGATCTACTCATTTAATGGTTCCGATTGTCTTCTTTTTCCAGGACTTCCTCCTCCTAGTGGCAGCTGGCAGGACCTTAAGGATCACATGCGTGAGCAGGTGATGTATGTCATGCTGACGCTTCCGAGACTGGCATCGGCGTTGTGGAGTTTGTTCGCAAAGAAGACATGACCTACGCCGTTCGAAAGCTGGATAACACTAAGTTCCGGTCACATGAGGTAGGTGTGAGTTTGTAAACACAGACCGCCATTGGACAGGACAGGAAGGACAGGGCATAGCTTAGGATTTGGGAACATCAAGGTAAGCTTGATGTCAAAGACCCATGATGGAGCCACATGGACTGAGGAGGATCCATGGAATGGATCTTTTGAATGTAAGTGATTTTGTCAGTGGCCATATATAGAAGGAACTGTAATTTGATGTTGCGCTAAATCTGAAAAAAAAAACTAAAAAAATATATTTTAGATTGAGCCATGAATTAGGAGTAACCTAACATCAGGTAGTTCGTCTTTAGAAAGTGTTGCTTATGTGTTTCTCAGGGAGACGGCTTACATCCGCGTAAGGTGGATGGCCCGCGCAGTCCCAGTTATGGGCGCTCGCGCCACGCAGCCGCAGCAGGAGTCGCAGCAGGAGCAACAGCCGCAGTCGCAGCTACTCTCCACGCCGCAGCCGAGGATCACCGCCAGACTTCGCCCGCCACAGCCCGCTCCCGTTCCCGCACCTGAACATCCACATTCCAGCTAGTTGGCTGGCCACAATCATACACACCCAGTGTCGCCTCTCATTGGACCCAATGTTGGTACTTCATTGCTCTCTGACATGTTTTCGTCTTCCATTTCCCCCAGTTTGCTATTTCTCATCTTTGTTTGTTTGTTTTTTAGTTTTTTATTACTTGACTGTCATTTTGCTAATGACAGCTAGTGGATGTTCCCCTTTCTCCTCTTCCCCACCCCTCATCAATCTTTATTTTTGTTGTCGTCATCGCCGCTCCTATCCCATGACCCTGTCGTGTGTTTGTCTTCCATTCCCATTTTAACTGGATCTTCATTCTCGTCCCTCGTACTGTATTTGAGACGAGGGAAATGTCTGAAATGCTTTAAATAGTTGTATGTGGGATGGATTATATTGCTACTGTTTTATTTTGTTAACAATGCTTCATTATTGGCTTTTTCTGGGGTGGGAGTATTTTGTTGGAAAACTGTTCTACTTTTACCTTTTCATGTCTTTCTATAGACAACAGAAGAGCAGGATTAAAGAAAGCTTTGGAATAATGGATTTTGAAGCACAGTTCATTCATATTAGGATATTTGGAGGAGGAGCAGGCATTTCATTTAAGGAGGCAATGGTATGCACGGCAAGCGGCTTTAGTCACCTTCAAAAAGGCAGTTGTTGCTTCTTCAAAAGACTTCCAGTAACCTGGATTGTCTTTGTTTCAGTAACACATTAGTTTTTGCTTTGCCATTCTTCTTCTTACGGCACTCCCCTTCCCCATTTAATTTACCTTTTCTTACTGGTCATTGCTGCTAAGCATGCATGTGTACTGTCTGGATGTTGCAATGCTTGCGCGTGACATTAAGACAGCATTGCATTGTTTTTTTTTTGGGGGGGGATGTTTCGTTTTAAATAAAAAAAATAATAATAATTTGCCTGTTGTCCAAAATGTACTGGGGATTGGCCACTATTGATCTCCTATGTAGACTTATCACTAGGCACTTGTCATGTAAATTGTGTATTTGTCAAAAGAAAGTGTCTGTTTTCTCTAGGTTAGTTATGCTCTTTTTTTTTTTTAATGAAATAAGCACAATTTAATGTGTTTACGAGGTGCTTTAAATTTCTTCGGAGCATATCATAGTCTAGGTATCTTTTTTTTTTGTTATCTTACACAAAAAATAAATAATACCCGCTCCCATGATCAATCTTATAGAAGCTTTTAAATGATAAAGCTTCTATTTAGCTGTGATTTAACTTGTTACCTCCTCTTTTGATTTTTTGCTGGTATTTAAAGGTTTGAGGGAGGGTCACTGGGTCCGATCTTGGAACCGACTCATGCATTGGATCAGTTCAGGATCAGGGAGCAGGATTAGGCTCTAGGATAAGGATGGAACATACATGGAGCGGTATCAATTACCGAAGCGTAACCATAGGAGAGTGATCCCAACCCCACCCGCACTTCCCCACCAAACCACAGTTAAAGGATACCTGACCGTCGGTAATTGGCTTCTAGAACCAAATTATTTTTTTTCTTTGTCGTGGAGTCCAAATGATGCGCGCGCAGAAGGATCCAGGTGCTTCTTGTTTCTGTGAGATGAGTTTTTCAGCTGAAACAGGACAGAGCAAGGCAACGCAGAAGGCTGGATCAGTTTGGATGGGATCGGCATGAGGAGCGTGGTAAATAGAGGGAATTAGTGGGAGGGAGGGATAATAGGCACCTTCTGAGGGGATGCAGTAGTTTATTTAGGGTTTCAAAAAATTATATTTCAAATAACATTTGTTGGCATTTGCTGTGTTGGCAGTGGGTGTTTCTTTGCCCTCATTATTGACTACTTTATATTTCTAAATTATGTTTTTTTTCTCTCTCTTTCTTAAACCCTTCTTTAAATAAAGACTGAATGTTCAATTAAAATGTTTCTCTTGCTTTTTTTAGATATCATAATATCTAACCGTAATAGTAACTCTGATACAATAAAAGCAGATGTAGTTTATGAAATGCCCTGACACATGCAGTAGATTGAAGTAATTAGACAGATGTAAAGTTCCTCTTTTGTTAAATAGAATTAGATAAATCAAAATTCTATTCATATGTGTATTGGAGCAATAATAAGGGTTTTTCAATGGTAATACTAAGCCAAAGAGCAACAAGACGGCCGACATAGCGATATAACACTTTTGAAATTTCCTCTCATGTAGCTGTATGTGAACTAGAAGAAATTATCCTTGGTTAAGGAGTAGTTCACTTTAAAAAAAACCATTTGATGATAATTTTAGTCATTCTCGAGAATCTGTCATTCTTTCTTCAGACGAAGCTAGACATCCAGCATATTTCTCCATATAACTGGACTTCAATGGGAACTCAAATAGCTCAAGGCCCAAAAGACCAGTTCGAGTACGAACGGCAAACTGTCGAAAGGGCTCTTGAGTCGATTCCAGACGAGGAATAAGGGTCCTATCAAGCAGAAATGGTCGGTCATTTAAAAATTAAAAAAGTTAAAAAATTTTATAAGCTCAAATGGTCGCCTGGCTTGTTCTGCAATGCGCGTCGCCACTCTCCGGTTCGAACAGCTGCATCGAAATAAAATCTTTTATCGAGTCAGACTCGTTCATTTAGGCTACTCATTTTTTTGTTTTACTTCGTATATTTACTCGTTGTAACGCAATTAACGCACAAAAAAGTTCATTTTGATGGACGAGCTTCAACGGCAGAGTCACGATCGTGCATCACAGAACAGAGCAAGGCGAGCTCTAAAAAACGTAAACTTTATTATTATTTTTTTTTTTTTATTAAATGGGCGGTCAGTTCGCTCTGATAAGAACCTCATTTGTCGTTCTAGTAATTCGCTAAGAGCATTTCTGCACTGAAACTGTCTTTTGGACCTTGAACTGTTTGGTTCCCATTGAAGCCCATTATATGTAGAAAAATCAATAATTAATTAATTTCTTTTCGACTGAAGAAAGAATGACACTTCATATCTTGGATGACATTGGGGTAAGTAAATTAGCAGCCAAAGTTTATTCTTTATTTTTTAAGTGAACTGCTCCGTAATTCCAAAAGTGAACAGTCTATACAATATTTACGGTAGGGAATGTTACTTCAGTACATACAAACTTGAACCACATACAGTGTGATAAGTAAATCCAGTAATACCTCACAGGAATCAATACCTTTGGCCCGAGGATGTGGGATTCTGAGTCGAGATGGGCCCCGGTGCATTGTGGGATGAAATAAAATGCGGGCAGTGAGAAGCTAGTGGAAAACGCTCGTAACACGCGGGAGAGGCCCAATGTGTGCCAATCAGAGAAGCCGGTGCAGTGCCGGTGGGTGGTCACTATGTGGCGGTTTCGTGACGCTAAGTTGGATGCTGAGTTACGAGCACAGCCGCATGGGTAGAGTTACTTACTGACTGACATAGTGGTTAGTGAAGTCAAGCGTGAACGCAGCGGCTCAAAAAAAGCCTGAGCTAAACAGTATTCCAGGTGTAAATAGCATCAAAAGAGGGTGAGCAGTGTGGATTTATTTACTATGCATGCATCCCGACGTGTTGACCATATAGCTTGTGTGACAAATAATGTATTTAAACATTTAGGAATAATGCGAGGAAGTTTAGTGATTCAGTGCTGTATTCAGATGAAGCATCATGGACGCTGCACGAGCCGCTACCTGTACTTTACAGCAATTTCATTAGACGTTCGGATTTTAAATCATTATTATTATTATTGGATGCGGAGTTCATAGACGGGTTTGAGCGGAAAATATTGTACGCAGTATTGTTTTTATTGAGAATAATTCAGGGCGGTGGCGTGAAATGAAAGTTACAAGTGCTCGGCGTCTGGAGAAAAATGTTACGTAATTCTGCCAATCATACGAGAGCATTAAGAGCAGATTGCTGAGGGCATCACCACCATATGGCTTTAATGGCACTCATCTGTGGACACCAGAGTCCAGCCAAAGCCTGTTTTATGGCAGCACTTAAGTGAAAGTTACTCCAATTTGCCTTAAAAAAATTGCAACAAATATTACCAAACATCAGCCTTCTGTGATTCCCTCTACATGACCTTATCAAAGGCAGACACCTGTGCTGTGTGAATTATTAATTTGTGCTTTGCAGCATAATTTACTCCCACTTTCATTCTGCCCAATGAAATTAATTCTTAACTCGTGTGTATTGTTACTTATGCAACTGCTTGGGACATTCAGCCTTTGTACATACTGTTTTAATCGCCCAATAATCAGCTTCAGCCAGATATTTTTTCAGATAATTCACACTATTCTAATTTGGTTATCAGATCTGCCAAAAAGTTTTTCAGTTAGAGCAGAAATAAAAAATTTTTTTTAATTATACATACATTAGTTACTTACTACCTTTTATTTCAAACATGCCTCCCATGTGCCATTGGCACAGTCAAGCAAATAGCTCCTTACTCAAAGGCCCACACTTATGTGATTGGGAGTCACTTTTAATAGTAACACATTGTTAAGGGATTAAATAAAACATAACTAAATATAAAATTACATCTAAACGCATGTACGTTTCATTTCAAGAGACGGGAGGACAGTACATTTTGAAGACTTCAGTTTTCCTCCACTTTAATTCTGGCAACCGAAATGGAAGACATCCTTGCGTCGAATGCAGAACTTATGCGTGCATATAGCCCATTAGCTTACAAATAGATTTGAGGGTCTGTTTACACTGCAACGATGTGTAAACAGACTTCACTTTTTCTTTTTTTTTTTGCGTACAGGCGACAATGTTGCCACAACTGTCCCCGTTCACACAGATCTGCAATAAAAACAGATTAAAAACACTATGTTTCTTCCTGGTCAGTAGTTGGCAATGTCACTTTGTAAAGAAACAATACATGCCTATAGACTGAACATATAATATAGCACAGCGCTTGGCGTCGATTTCACAAATTCGTGTTTTTCGTTGTTTTCGTGGGAACAATATCGATTGTTTCATAAACGTTCACTTTGAAACAAGTTTTTATGCCCCTCTGACACGCTGTTGTTGCATAAATGAGGTCGCCAAAACGCTTTTAGTTTTTAGTTAAAAAACTGTGTCTTGTAAATGACTTTTAAGTTTTATCTGAATACTATACAGGGATAAGAGACAATTAAATTACGCACTTCAGCCATGATTATTATTATTATACAAATACTAATGTACAAATTGGCTTTGTTTGTAATCTTAATTCTAAAAAGCAGAAATGAATTCTACTTCTCAGGCTACTGGCCACTTTTTTAAAACCGCCCCCATATGCCATTGGCAAGTTAAACAAATATGCTGCACCCCAAACTTGTGTATTGGTTGAGCCTTTTAGTATATCTGCATGTTAAGCCGGTATCAGGAGAAAGTTAAATTGCACGCTTTAGCTTCATGAGTCAAAAACAATATCGGTCCATCTTAATTTTAAATGGTAGTTTACTGAACGCAAATTGCTTTGAAATGTCCCGGGTGACTAACCGGCCTACTACGTCTATTAACGCCATGCGTTAGCCTTGGTTTCAGATTCATTTTCAGTAAATCGAGACTGGGATAAAGACTCTGTGCTTATCTCATACGTCCTTCTCATCTGAATCTGAATGCACCTTTCATCAACCTCCTTCCGTACTCCTGGCCATCCTGAGTGCCGTGAGAGTCTCTTTGTAGAAGGGAAGTCGATTGAGGTGGCCTCCTTTCTGTCAAATCACTGACTGCACGATTTCATTTTTTAGTAGATGTACTTAGTTTCTACGAGCTCTGATTGGAAGATAGGATACGATTCTGTAAACTCAGACAGGTCCCAAGAAGGTAGACATTGTCACATCCCTGTGTTTGCATTTAAAGAAAAAGAACTAGAAAGCCAATTTATAGTGAATTCAGGCCCGTTTTTCTTTGTTTTCTTTTGTTACGAGAGGCCTTGTGCGAACTGCAAAGTATTTATCTTTGAAATGAATTTTCAGGGATGTTTTAGCTTACCTCGAGGGCACATCCATGGTAATTGTAGGTGTCGTATATTTTTGGGCCTTGGTCAACATTGTTTCAGTCCTGTCTAAGACATTATGATGAAGGTCTATGGTCACCACCTCAAAAGAGCCTGCCCACAGGAGAGAACTGCAAATTTAAAACATCATTTAATGGCTTCATAAATGTACACATTGATGGTCCAAAACTATATAAATACTGTGTTTCTAAAACAAAACTCAGCTTCTGTTGTGTCTTAGGCCATCAATGTGCTTACTTCCATTTATGAGCTCATTTAAGATGCATGTTTTGATTCTGGAGCTTCTTCTTGAGTCACTGCTGTTGAGGTGGTGACCATAGACCTCCATTATATGACTGACAGACAAGAACATGTTTGGACCTAAAATTATCAAAATTGAAACTGGAAACAAAGACGCCTACATTCTTGGATGCCAAAAATCTATCCCAAAGTGAACTATCCCTTTAACATTTTTGAAGTCACTGCTTGGCCAAGAATCAAGCAACAGAGCTTTTGATAGAGGATGTGAATCAGGATGGATTATTATATAGAAAGCTAATGATAAAGCTTTAAAAATAATATCTTTTATATATATATATATCCTGGCTTTTTTTGTTTTTTTTTTTAGTTAATCTATGCAGGTAATCAAGCTTCTTTGTCATCATAAAAATGTAATTTTTTGATATTAAAATACTTTCAACTTAGACTTAATAGGCAGTTAAACTATAATAAAATTAAACTGTCAAATATTTTGCTCCTTATTATATTTTATCCTTATTTAATCATTATGAGCACAGTTGTAATAGTGTTTGTGTGTCTGATTAACTGAA